>JAFIDM010005346.1:1340302-1371471 GCA_023159025.1 Thereuonema tuberculata
AATACTGTGTGATGTCACTGGTTTTACTGTCAATACTGTGTGATGTCCCTGGGTTTACTGCAGTATCATTCTGTTACTGCTGTATAATACGTTATGTAGGTTCCTACCATTTTCAAATATTACATTTTTGCACAATAAAATATATTGTTGTTGTTGTATTACTGCTTATATTCTTAAGAAAATTGTGTTTAACCAGAAAACTGCTGTATACAATGTACAGATGTATAGTTATAATGATTTTTTTTTAACGTTTCAGGCCAACTAAGGACACATTAAGATCCTTCCTCTTTCTCCAAAACTCCTTCATCCTTTCCGAATGGACTCTTTTCCTTTCATCCGACCATTTGGCTCCAGTTGGTTTCCTTTTCCCTACGTCTTCCTGAAAACCTTTGAACTTCTTAACTTGTAGTCTGAATTTGTCTCTGTTGAGTAGGGTCTCCCGATCAATCTGCATTTCTTCTAAGTCCTTTATTGCTTTGCCACCCCACCCATTTTTTTGTCTGTTTTCCTGTAATAATGTAATTTATTTTACATGAAGGATAGTGGGGCTTTTTAATTACAGTAAACTCCCGATTATCCGCGGAATTGGATGGCGCGGCAACCACGGATAAGCGAATTCCGCGGATAATCCGAAATAGGACGAAAATGGACGAAAATCAATACAAAAATGCTTTTAACTTGTTTTATTTACATTAAAATGGCAATACACACAGTTACAGTACATTCATTATTTTACTTTAAATTATTTATTTATTTTTAAATTTTATTATTACGGGAAAGCTCTCCCGTAATTTAGTGTAACCTGCCGGCCTAAGCTCCGCCCACAAGGTCGTTCTTTAAATTGTTTGTCTATAATTGTCTTCACTTACTTTGTTGGCCTCTTTTGTTGTTTACCTTATTCTAGATTTAATTTTTTTTTTTAATTCCGTAATTTATTGTAAAGTAAAAAAAATGGAAACAGGAGAGGTCCGCGGATAATCGGGATTTTGCTGTATTGTCATGAAACAAAATGTGGCCATTACATAGTCGTCTTTTGTACTACGATGCAGAGTTTAATTTTGAATGATGCTTATTTTTGAATAATGGAGTCTCCTCCAAACATTTAAATATTTTTTAGCTACCATTAAAGCCATCAACATTAATATAATTTTAATAAATTTAAATATAAAATAGTCGTTATAATCGTAAATTATTGCTTTAAGAATCTAAATAAGAATCTTTATTTTTAATGTGTTTTTATGTTTTTAGTTTTTAGTTTTAGAGGTTCCACTACTCTTTTCATTCAATCTAACTTAAATCGAATGTTTAGTGATATTACTATTAATTACAAACGATTTTACTTAAATCTGTAATTTAAATAAGGCTTAAATTACACGAACTTGTGCATTTTTTGTGTCAAAAATGCGTATGTGCTGCAAATGAATAGGTTCTGAGCGATGAACACCCTTTCATTAAAGGAGTCATCCGTGTACTTTTGACGGTGAATTGTATTCCTTTGATGCGTATCTTAGTTTGATTTAAATAAAAGTTTTCACCTATTTTATGCATTTTCCCAAAAAACATTGAAATGGACCTACGCATTTACGGCACTAAGCCCTTTAAATGTAATAATTAAATATCAACTAAATAGTGCTAAGACCCCAACTTAGCATTATTCATCCAATGTGTCGAAATAAGTTCTAAATATTTGTCGTTACGGCGGACACACAGTAACCGTTCGTGAAACTTTTCTATCTTGAGATGCCACAGCCATGAATGAAGAAATTACCTGTACGCCACAGCTGTATGACAAGGAAGCACCTGTTCCAAAAGACGGCCCTGGTTCTTGTTTAATGTTACCGTTCGTGGCCATCTCGTGCACTCTTTACGATGTATTAGGACACTAATTCTCCATTGGAATTTTCGGATGACGCCAAGAATCCCACTGTCACTTGGGGCGTGTTACCCAAACCCTTCACGTAGTCTATGCAAGGCAGGGTTCGTCTTTTCGTCCTAGTCCGAATGAAAGGGTTGTAATATTCGACTAAAAATACCTTTCCTTCTCTACCCAGAACCATTATTGCATCGACTGATTCAAACCTAACGTCTGTTAGTACGATTCAGTTTCTATTCAAATAGACCGTGGTGTTAAGATACGCCCCATTATCGCGTGGGGATGTAGAATGTTTCACTACTATTTGTTTCACCTAATACTGTATTTGCTTTGTATCAATTTAGTGATGGTAGAGTGGAGCATGAAATCACAAGACGGTTGGAGAAAGGGGGAAAGCTATACCAGGGAGTGAGACACCTGATATGGGATAAGAAAGTCCCAAGGAAGGCAAAAGAAATAATCTATAAAATGTATTACGTGCCTATAGTCACCTATGCAGCGGAGACATGGGTGATGAATGCTAGAGACTGGAGTAGACTTCAAGCTGGGGAGATGAAGTTTCTTAGAGGTATAGTAGGGAAGACTCGATTAGATAGAATGAGAAATGAGGATATCCGGGAGGAGTTGGGGGTAAAAAGTTTGAGGAAAAAGGTGGAAGAGGGAAGGCTGAGATGGTTCGGGCATGTGAAAAGAATGGAAGATGGTAGGACTCCTAAGGTTTGGCATGAGTTAAAAGAAGGAGGGAAGAGACCAAGAGGGAGACCGCGTAAGCGATGGCTGGATGATGTGGAGCACAGCCTGGAAGAGAGAGGCATCCCATGGGAAAGAATATGTAGAGAAGAGGCTTGGAAGAACAGGGAGAGGTGGAGAGGCTTAGTTAATTCCTAGACCCACAGTTGGTGGAACGGGAAAGGATATGTATATATGTATCAATTTAGTTGGTTGAAGATGATATTGAACGATCGAAACTTGTTTCAAATCTTTAGTTTAATCGTTTAAAAAAAAAATTATAACAGGTTTGGAAAAAAATGACAAGGAATAATATTATTACTTGATTTTGGAAAGGAACTGATTTCAATATTTCCTTAGTAAATTTATGAAATTATCTCGTCTTAAAGAATTACAAGAAATGGAAGTTGATCTACTCTAAATGCTGATGTTCAGATTGGAAAGAGTGATCACATGGTAGGATTTTTCGCAACGAATTGGAAATTATTTTTTTATTATTTTGAGCTAAAAATTAATTTAAACAAGGGTGTGTCCATTAATTACTTGAGGTGTTTTTTAAAAAATGTGGACCCCCCCCCTCCCCCTTGGTGAGATGTGGTGGGACCCCCTCTCTCTCACGTGAGATTTCCCCTATAATTTTTAAATAATTAAATTTCTTTGATATGTTCATGTATTTTGATTCATACCCCGAAATACCTAAAGCGTTACTGATGTCTTCTATGAAATATATTTTTTTCTGTGAAAGAAGAGGAGAAAAACGATACTACGTTTGAGGTGCACAATAACGAATTTCATTAAATTTAGTGTAAGTAAAAAAATAGGCTGCGACACCACCTTTCCTAATTCTTCACTTACTCCATGGGCATTCATGTGCTTCCTCTATTGTAATGATGGGACACATGACGTCCACGTCGTTTGGTAGTATAAGAAGACAGTCATTAGATGTATCTACATCTATCTCGAGCAGCCACTCCAGCCTATCGTTACTTGCACGGTGCTTGTTTCAAATCGGGGAATCCCGGGCATAGACAATGTTATAAAATGTTATAATCTGATATAATATGTATATTCTCTGAATTAAAAAGTTGACGTGAGATTTTCATTGACCACCACCCCTCCCTTTAAATGAGATTTGGTGAGATTTTGCCGGACCCCTCCACCTTATTTTGACCTCACGTACTTTATGGACGCCCCCCAACTGAAATCAGATTAGAAAAAAATCTTAATTCAAAGCTCTTCTTCATTATGCTTCTTCAAAAGCAATTTTGTTATTTCTTTTTTCTAGAAAACTAAATACAATTTTTCGCACGTTAAAACTTGTTGTTGAATGTACACTTTTTTGTAATTTAATCCATTCTAAGTTAAGCGAAGGCTAGCGGAGATTAAATGTCTGCCCTTTTTTATTCTTAATTTATTAATTGTTGTTTTTTTAATATGAAGGGCCGTTTTCTTGTACATTTTTTGTTTCCTTTACATGTCTCTAGGAATCACTGACTGTTAAGACACTGGGCGAGTCCAGCTGATGACGGGTAGGAACCCAGAAACAGCTGTTCTGGATTCCCGGTGTCGAAAAATCCAAAAACAGATCAGTGATCTCTTTAGTTATGTGCGAGTTTGCTTTTTATTGTAATGTAAATGCAATTTTTTTTAATAAAAAAATTACTAAATAGATTAGTTTCATTTAACTTCAAATGAATAAAATAAATCCAAACAAACCGATAATTTCTTGGATAATTCTTTTGGAAGATAATCTGACAATATTTAATCAGGGATTTAAGTTAATATTCTTATTACACTAATATTCTTAATTATTCTGTCCAAAGAACAGTGACGTAATGAGAAGGAATGAGTCTAAACCAGTGATTCTCAAAGGGTTGCTGCGAGAAAAAAACAACAAAATGTATTTTTATTAAAATGGGAAAATAAGATGAAAATGTAAACTAGGGATTAAATAACAAATATGAACAATGACACCAAAACAGAACTTCACCAATATTTCGTTTCTTTCATCAAGAATCTTTGTCAAGGTCTTTCTTTGTACAGAAAATAGAAAGAATCTTTTTTTTTTCTCACATTAACTCCTTTCACAAAGATTTAATATTTACTTTTGAAAAGAAAGAAAACGGAAAGCTTCCATGTTTGGATATTTTAATCAAGAATGATGATAATATTTTAAGTTGTGAACATTTTCACAAATTATATCAGAGCAAACACATGTTAAATTTCACTTCGAACCATAGAATATCTACAAAGAAGGCTATAATTTATAATAATTTAAAGAGAATCATGAATTGTACTGGATATTGTAATTTATGGAAGTATAAAGTTAAAGATCTCAAGGAAAGGTTATTAATGAATGAATATCCAGTGAATTTGTTAATTCTGTCATTAATAAATTTTTATTTAATGAATGATGTTAATCTAAATTATAATTTTTTAAATATTTTAAATATAATTTTTAAAAATACCTATTGGAATAGATTTGGAATGTAATATAAGAGAGGTTTGTAATGAAAATAAAGTAAAAATCGTTTATTATAAAGGTAACAGGTTATTTAAGAAAAAAGATTAAAAATAATGATTCTTGTGATTTATATAAAAATGGGGGTTATTTACGCCTTAAAATGTAGTGATTGTGGTGAAATATATATTGGTAGTTGGAGGAACTTGGTTGAAATATATATTGGTAGTTGGAGGAACGGGTTGAAGAACATTCAAGAGCTTACAGAAGAATAAGAAGGGAATTTCTGACTGAGCGGATCACTGCCTTAGTTTGTACCACAATCCGGATCCTCTGATAATCTTATTGCAGTAAAACTCCGTTATTACGCTCGTCAAGGGACCGTGACTTACAAGCGTAATAAGCGGGATAGCGCTATAGACGGGAAATGATTTATGAGATGGGGAAAGATTTAGACACCATTTTACAGGAAATATACTTGATTCTGCAATAGATATAGTGCAAATATGAGCTTATTTCTTATTAAAAAAATCTTTGATTGTGGTTTGCCGTGTGTGTGTGCTACTGTTATGGATTACGACATTTTCAATACGATTCAAGTAACTAACATCAATTGATACACTAGTAGGAGCGACACTAATATATTTTCGTAGCAGATTTAGTGCACTGAGGGCTTCATTTCTTGTGGGAGCATTTTTCTTTGCAGATTCAATTTCCTCCGCATCACTGTCTTCATCCTGGTCAGCAGCATGATCTGCAATCATGTCGTCGAGATCGCAGATTTCTGAGGTCACTACACTATCATCAACTGACACAAAATCCTCTAAACTCACATCCCTCAACTTTTCCTGTATAGCAGTCCAACTCTCGTCATCATCCATTAAAGTGGCATTTGTTTCGGGGAATGCTAGATCATGTTCCTACTAAAATAAAAAAAAAGAAAATTAACCCCCTGTCGAAGCACAGAAAGTTTTACACAATTGGTAGATAATAATCCAACTTAACAGCATTAAGAATCTAACCTTAAAGAATCCTGCTCTCCTGAAGAAGTTGGCGACAGTCTGAGCATCAATCCCTTCCCATGCACCAGAGATGAAGTTCACAGCATCCAGTAAGTTTGAGTCTCCACTCTCAACACACTGCAGATATCGCAAAACAGCAACACTCTTTCAGTAGAAATGCTTTAGCACTTTTATTACTCCCTAATCCATTGGTTGAATCTTACTTGTTGTGTTGGGAGGCAGGAAAGCAAGTTCTACATTTTTCAGATTCACATGTTTCGGGGGAGCTGGACAGTTGTCGATGAAAAGCAGAATCTTGCGATTGGCTTTCATCATTTTCTGGTCTAAGTCTTTCAGCCAAGAGACAAACAACTCGCCCGTTATCCAGGCAAGTGCTTGATTCTTGTATTCACATGGCAGTCTTTTAATGTTTTTAAAACCTTGGGACCTTGCTGACTTCCCCAACACTACCAGTGGCAATTTCTCAGATCCATCAGCATTTGCAGCAACAAGAACAGTTACCCTTTCCTTACTTAATTTTCCACCATGGCATTTTTCCCCTTGCAACACATATGACTTATTGTCGGGCGTTAGTTTGAAAAATAAGCCACATTCATCCGCATTAAAAACATCACGTGGCGCATAATTAGTAAATGAGCGACGGGAGCACTTCATTTTGCCACTCATTTACATCACTGTCTTCTAATTCTCCACTGATTTGGCGATATACTATCCCGTGCCTTTTCTTGAATCTATCTAGCCAACCACTGGAGGCAGAAAATTCTGTGTTCAATTTGCCCGCTATTTCACGCGCCTTTTCTTGAATGATTGGACCACTTAATGGCACTGATGTATCACGGACTGATGAATCTATTCAATTAGAATTTCCTCGGCGTCTTCATATTTTCTACACTTTACTTTTTTACGTTTGCAACCACCCTTCGCTGCATCGGTAATTGCATTCCTATTTTTTTATTATTGTTCAAAGAGTGGATGAGGGGATTCCTAGAGATTCTGCGAAATCCTTCTGAATTAGTGTAGAATTCTGTCGTACTTACGGAGAATTTGCAATTTTTCACTTATAGAAAGGGATTTTCGCTTCGACATTTTGCACTACTGTATCACAGATCCGCAACTTCACAAAGTTCAAAGATTCTCTCCTACCAGGGGAAAAAAAAAAAGAATCTTTACATTGTTACATTTCTTTTCGATAGCCGAAATTTCCGATATAAAAAAAGCGCTACAAGCGGGATTTGAAGCGTTATAAGAGGATAAAACTATACAGAGTTATGTAGAAAATTCAAGGGACCGTATAAAAGCAGCGTAAAGAACGGGATAGTGCTATAAGCGGGAGTTTAATAACGGGGATTTAAGGAATATGAATCTCAAGAAAATCTAAGAATCATTCTTCATCAATTGGAGTAAATGCATAAATAAAGATAGATCTTTGAAAGTAAAATGAAATTTCTTTCGGAATCCTTAAAAAATTTATGGAAAATAATAGCAAACTAAAAGAGTAGGTTTGTTTTAGTTTTGTTTTAAGTTTTGTTTGAGTTTTGTTTTAAGTTTTGTTGTTTGAATTGTGTTTTTAAATTATTTATATTGCTTGGTTGGTTTCAGATTGTTATCTTTTAGAGCATGTATGTTTATTTTATTGTTTGATATTTATTCTTCACGTTTATATTGTTTGTTTATTTTAGAGAGAGAAAGATGGTTCCTTTTCTTACATTTTCTGTACACCTTGACAAAGATTCTTGATGAAAGAAACGAAATATTGGTGAAGTTATGTTTTGGCGTCTTTGTTCGCATTGAAGTATTTGTTGAATTAAGCAAGTAAACGAGGCACAACGCTGTACTTAATTCTTTGAATCATTGGGCACGTTAAATTTCTTTTCATTTGAAGTATTTGTTGTTTGATGAAAATTAGTTTGAATTAGATATTAAATATTTTCAACAACGTTATTTATTGAGACAAGACGAACAAGTAAACTGTAAGTAACTGGAATGATAAAAACTAATAAGTCAATCGTTCTATTATTATTATAATCCAATGAGAAATATGGGCTTCTTTACATTGGCTCAATTGTTTACTAGGGGGTCGAAATATTAGGATCTCGAATGTGCTGCCGGATTTTCTGAAGCACCTAATTGTGCCGTGAAGCAAAAACATTGAGAAGCACTGGTTTAGATAAATCAATAAAACGGACAACAGATGAAGAACGAAATTTCAACAAACATTTAACAAAAAGAAAAAAAGAAATAGTAATGGATGGTGGTGATGGTCAAAAAGTAACATTCAGTACGAATCTCTTTCCTTCTAATCTTCTCTTTGTTGCGTGCGATCTTCGTAGCGAAAGGTCTGTGTTCTATGGATCTCTAAAGTGTTCCCAAGATGGCGAACCCCTATAAGAACCCCTAGAATTTCAAGGGAAAAATACAGAGGTGGTTTCCCGTTGCCTTCCTCAGGAAATCATTAAGGAATGAATTCAGACCCAAAGAAAAAGAGAAAGAAGCAGACAAACACAGGAAAGAATTTTTTTACAAACAGCCATGTCCACGCCAGGATTTGAACCCAGGTTCCTATGTATCTGCCTCAAGCGCACAAGACCACTCCGGAAAAGGCTCTCATCGTCTATTGGATTAAATAAGTAATTTTCAAGTTTTTCTAAAAAAATAAAATAAAAATAGCTGAGATTGTTTTCTTACTCTGAACTTAAAGAAAATATAAAGATAAAATTAACATGCAAGTGTTTGATCTATTTTAAATATTGTTTCTTAAAAGTAATACATAGTTTACATGTCAACTTTTGGATGCCCGCATGGTAAGAGAGCATAAAGTGTTACTTAAAAAAAAAGTTAAAAAAAATCTACATTGATGTTTTTTGTTCCTAGTTTTCTCCTTTTGGTGCATCTTTGCTAAATTCCTTTAACATCTTGAACAGACAGCTTTTCACTCCTGTTACCTTATCTTCGTAGGATTTGTATCAGAAACAAACTCTGATGTTATTTCAGCCTCTCATGCTTTGTTGGATGGATTTTTGAAAGTATTTTTGACATTTTGGTGGTTTTTTTTTGTCCTTATCTATGGGTCTGATTAGTACCAAAATCAATAGGGATCTTCCTTGTAATAACCTACAGCTATCTGTAAAATTTCAGCTTCCTAGGATGTTCAGACTTATCATTCGCACATGCGTGTTTCGATTTAAACTTGTAATGTATTTTTTTTTTTATTTTAATCCTCCTTTTCCTTCAGACACACATTAAGAGAATTATAAATATTTACATCAAATATCCATCTACTACGCAGCTAATCCATGGTGATAGAATAAAAAATAACTTTTTTTTTACTCTGATTTCCAAAGAAATAGAAGATATTTCTCGGGAATCTTCTTCCATTAAATAACAAAAACAAAATATGATAACGAACTAAAAAGAAAAACCACCTCCGTTGATGAACCCTCAGTCAATCGTTTTCCTTGTTTCCGTTTTGAAAGAGGCTGTTGCTGATTTGTTTGTGATTATTGTTTACATGTATAGTTGATGAATGAGTGGGTGTCTGATTATCTTGTTTTGGGTTTAATTGATAATTAGGCGGGGGTGGGGTGGATTTTGGCGTCGTATCAAAGTAATTGACTCTTTTTATAATCAAAGGACTCTCTCAATGTCACTGGTGTTGGTTATTTTGTGGAGAGAAGAAGGATGGCTTCGGTTTATTTCCGAGGAAGGTGGGGGTGGGGGAATGCAATCACCTCCCCACCCCCGCGGGTTGATTGAGGCCGCCCTCTAGGGAGGAGAAATTGAAGTGTTTACGATTTGCTCCATTCGCTCGTGTGACTGCAAATCCCATTCTGGTCGCCGTCAGAGCCACTGGAATAAACGCAAATATACGGGTGGCTTTGAGCACGTGGCGTCGGCACGTGACCAACACCCAACTCATTTCCCCGTCGAAATGATAAAATATTTAATAAAGTGGCAAGCTCCGACCGAGGCGGGGGGTCGTTCGAGAAGCTTCTTCATTGGCAGCCTTATTGGAACTGAACAATGGCGGGCGAGTAATCCAAGTGCCAAAGCCCGCCACGGAGGCGCTGTCTGATGAAAAGAACCCTCACCCACCCTTCGGGGGTTTGATGGTGATTGATAAAGGCGTTTCATTTCAGCGGGATCCGAGGAAAAAAACAAAACATTGGAGCGAGCGAAAGACACAGTCAGGATCAGCTCTGCCTCCTACGATTTATGACAATTATGCGAGGAGGGAATCGCTTTTTATCTCGCGCCTAATATCGGCCTCTCAATTAAGTGGGTGACTGCAACCAATTACGCAGCAGCGTTCATTTGGACGCGTTCTCTCTCTCAGACTGTCGTCAATTGCACCGCAGGAGACACTTGATACGGGCTGCGACTGCGCAGTCCAATAATGCGATGCGGCGCCAAACCCTACACCGCGGTAATGAACACCCTCCCACTCCCCGTCAACTTCAATGTTTCTGTTTGTTTTCCTCTTTATTTAGTTTCTACAAACAAAATGAAAAAAAGATCAAAAGAAATCCAAATTACATCCCCACGTCTTAAATAATTTTGAAAAGGAAAATGAAACCGGAAGTGAATCTATTTCAAATGAACCCATGGACTGATTCGAAAGAAACCATCCAGTACAGACAGACAACTTAAGAAAAACAATCATATTAATTCATTAACAATTGAAACAAAGAAAATATTTCATTTGTGGTAGGCCATTCTGTAATGGCGTTTCCTTCAAACTCTGTACAATTACCAGCCATTAATAATTGTCCATAATTTTCATTTTATTTTGTTTGATTGAAGTGGGCGGTTTCTTTTTTTTTTTTTTGGTTAAATTATGGATGTAGCTTTGAAAAAAAAACAAAACAAAAACAACTTGAGTTGAAAGAGATTCGAGAGTCAATAAAAGTTGGGACCCACTGTTTTTAGAGAAATGGAAGAAAAAAAAATACCTTTCGATGTAAGGATGTTTGGCTTTTAATACTCTATTGTAAAAATTTCAATTAATGCATAATAAAAAAAAAATATATTAAAAAAGCGTGTTTATTGGAAACATGCGACAGACGAAGAATTGTTCTGATTGTGACGAATTATCAGTTTTAATTTGTTTTTATTAATATTTTATTTTGCCTAAATGTTTATTTTCATTTTTTTTTATTTTAACTTTTCATTATTTTGTTTATTGAACATTTATTAATTGATACAATTCCATTATTGATTTCGATGGATTTTAATTTCGGATCAAATGGTGTAAAACCATTTGTTGTGAAACTTATTAATTAGAAGGTTAATTAATTCTTTCTTTTACAGAAGAGGCAAATCACAAAACAAAGCAATTACTTTCTTTCGAATATTATTTCCCACCTTTCCTTTTCTTATTTCAGTTAAGTTAAAGAAACTTTCCAATCGGTTCTTTTGATTTACCAACAATTCTCGTCTTTGATATATTTTCAGTTTTTTTTTTTTTTTAATGAATCAAAATTTTAAAAGGTCGTGTAACAACAAAGAAGAAAATAAACATTAAATTTAATTTAATCAAATAATAAAATATCTGATAAATACGGTCCATATTTTCATACCAGTTTTTTTTTTCTAATTTTTATTTTCATCTTTAATTTAATATAACGACATCTCTAGTTCTTCTGATCAAAATAATTACATTTTTATTGTCTGTATAAGCATTTATTTGACCTTTTTGAGTTCAGGACAACATTTCGGTCAATCTTTGTAAAAAAAGAATAATTTCAACTAGGAGATATAGAACTTATGAAAGAAATATCTTCTCTATAAAGACACTGATTGCGGATTAAGGGGGGGGGGGGCTCAGGCAGGAGGCTCCAAATTATGTAATTATGCGTATATATAGTTTACAGACACAGTTAAGTTATTAATTCAATACATTGTTTGTGAAGGAATAATACTTTATGAGATCTTTAATATTTTCTATTCGTGTATCAATTCCGTTTATCTGATCAGAATAAGATCCCTTTTTACTAAGAACAGAAATCAGTTTGTTGACAACGTTTTCCGCCAGGGGTCCCATTTAAGCCATTGTTGGTAGCGAGCGAAGAACTGAATGAGTGAGTGCCTGCCCCGGACGCGCACTTTTTTTTTAGGTTTCGCTCTAATTAAAAATACATTTATAAAATGTAACTTTTTCTCTGAGGAAAAATACAGAAGTATCTGAGCATCAAGGACACACAAGTCAAGTCGAATTGTTTTGTTTTGATCCGAACATTGTGTTTTGTTATTTATTTAGGTCTTATTTTTCATTTTTAAATTTATACTATGTAATAATTTTAAGTCATAAACCTCTAATTTATAAATAATTCGCTGTTATTTGGTATTTTTGAAAATTCTTCTTCACTAGCTTTTTTTGTTGTTAAAATCAGTGGAAAAATTCCAATAAATAAAACTACTTTTCTGTTTTTCATGAATAGATTTTTTTTTTTTTTTTGTTTTTAAATATTTAGAATAAAAACCGTTCTATTTAAAATCAAAATGAACTGAGGATTTGTTAATTTATTTAATCCAACAGATGGTTGGAATTATCACTAATCCTAATCCACCGTATATTTGCAGATAATCCTGATGGATAACCAAAAGCCAATCGATTTTCACTGCTTTTAATAAAAACAAGATTTCTAATACGGGGATATTTTATTCCTAACATCCTTAACCAAGGAAAAAAAAAGCTTTATTAGTTAATAGATTGAAAAGAACGAATTCTGAGACAAAGGAAGAGAAATAAATAAAATAAAATAATAGAATGTCCGAAGTTTTTTTCTATCCTTTATTAATAGGCTAAATATAAATTAATCCATTTATTAATAACCAATAATATATCACAAATCTCATTAATATTTTTTTAATTATTTATAGTGTTGTTAATTTCAGAGAACGTTCCAATTTTATTAGTCATTTTAACGAACGAATTGGTTTCTTTGATATAATTCTGTTAGTCCTAAATCTTTGTATATTCAATATCAGTTTTTTTGGAGAAAAACTCATATCGTTGTTTTGCAAATGGCAAATCCAATGTTGAAAATTTTGAATGAATTAAGTGGTGTTATCTTTCACTCAACTCGTAGATAACCATTCACTGCAGAAAACAACCAATCAATTAACCAAAAAAGGGACCACGGATGTATTCCGTTATGGAAGCTATTATTAACTCCATTTGACCACAGTTACTTTCTGTAAAATTCCTACAACTTTTCAGTAGCTGTTTGGTTTAAACAGATCGAAGTATCTGAGGCATTGCTGCGTTGATTCTTCAACTTTTGAAAATTGTCTAAATGATAACTTACCTTCGTTTTGAAGGATTTGACCTTCTTAACTACATAATTAGATAATTCTTCAGTGGTTTCTTCAAATGTCACGATCAATTAGGCCCTGTCCAAATGTGACACATTCTCTGTTGGCACAAACAATGTGTAATTTATATTCGATAATGGAAAACAGATAGAGATTAAAACAATGATAAATTCATTCTTTTAAAAATCAGACATCGGAATAAAAAATATCAGTTGGTTGCAGCCACAGTTGTAATTTCACAACATTGTAACATTTCTCACCAAATATGCACTACAGGTTTAAGATAAACTAATGTAATTCTCTCTTTGATTTGGCAAAACCACATTTATATTACAAAGACTAAATCATAAATCTAACAAGTGAATATAATTTTGTGCTAAAGCATAGCATACCTACGGCTTTGGGTCGCTATCAAAATAGATCCCAAATGGGTCACTAACAAAACTGAAAATGATAACAGATGCAAGATATGTAGAACTACAGACTAGAATAAAATTGAATAGACAAAATTGGATGATTGAAGAAAAGATCATTGGGAAATGTTCAGGATTTATTTCCTAAGAAGATTTAACGTGCATTAAATATAATATGAAAATGGAAAAAACAAGGGAATGCACAAAATTTGTAAGTTTGTTTGCTTTCACGCATTCGGCCATCATTGACAGCAATCTGGGACAGCTGTTTCGTCTTTATTGGGACTCATCAGTCAGGTTTAGCTTCAATGATCAAGCTCAGAACTCATGAATACCCACGCGTTCTGAGGTTGATCATGGAAGCTAAATCTGGCTGGCTAATAAGGACGAAACAGCTGTCCCAGATTGCTGTCGATGATGGCTCAATGTGTGAAAGCAAACAAATTTACAAATTTGTGCATTCTCTTGTTTTTTCTGTTTTGATTTATATAGAAAATTATATTCTCTCTAAAGAAAATATGTAGATGTGAGTATCTGTATGAGGTACTTGATTATCTGGAAGTGACCCGGATAATGAAAATGTAGAAGTTTGGTTTAACAATTGTTGTTTGTTTTCCTGAGGAAATATCAAAGAATAATGGATTCATTTAATGACGAAGATACAGTTATTTTAAACTATTAGAAGCTTTGATCTACAGTTGTTTTTTTAGTTATGATTTACAGAGAAAAATTATAATTACTATTAATAACGATTTCAATTTTAATACTCGAGTCCTGTTCACTAAAGCTTTAACTATCTGTATATTCTAGGAAATATAACAACCCATAATAACTTTACAGGCTTTGATAGATATATTCATAGAAAATTTTATCATGATCTTTTATTTATAAAAAAAAGCAATAAATAAGGGTTGATATAAATAATTAAATAACATTGGTCAAGTTCTAAAAGAGATTTAATAATGTAGATGGATCATAATAATAATCGACCTTCGTTTTATGTAATACTAGGTTAGGTGTTTTTAATAAAATAAATCCTAATAATATAAATGAAATCTCCAATGATCTATTTTTTAAGTCCAATATTCCACAAAAACCGTTTCTCAATTTCCTAACTTTTTGTTTTTTTTTCTTTTGCGCATGCGTGGTTTGTTAGATCTCACAACCAATCATTGTAGGTGATTCAAAGTCAAATTATTGAAGAGAGTTAATATTCTGATACTGATTTACTTAATGGTTTGCTTTTTAAAATGAAGAGAACCCTATTTGTGAATTCCAGGATATATTTAAGCTAAACAGAAAAGTATCTTATTAAAAAAAGATTTTCCTTCAATTGATCAAAATTAACTTATGAAGCAAATACTAATTGTCAAATTAAAAATAGTAAAAGACACCCTGAGACCAGTTTGCTTTGGACACTTAGGGACAATTATTGAGTCGTTCCTCCAATATCAGCATTTAATGGCTCATCTCTAAACACGACGGTTATTTCAATAGACTTCTTCATATTTTTAAGTTTGTTTTTTTTTTGTTATTTTCTGAGAAATATAAAATTACGTTTCCCTAAAACTTTACACCAGTCGTAGCCGTTGTGGGAAGACTATTCGTGTTTAGCTGAACTGAAATGGGCTTCGATAAATTGTGAATTATTTTGTAATCGTAGCACTTGAATCAGAATTTATTTACCTTGTCGAATGTTTAGAGGCCAGGGAACCAGTGATTCTGTTTGGCGCCTGTTGTGAAGTCCTTGTACCTGGTTTTTATTGATATTAAGAGCCTCTAAATCATATCCAAATAAACTCGTATAATTTTATAGGTCTTGCTTCGTTATTAAATAAAAAATTATTAAAACATAAAAAAACAAATAAATTGAAGTTCTCGACGGTGCCCCCATTGAAATGACGTCAGGTGCGGGGTCACAACTCGCACCATCTTAGTTGCGGCGCTGCACAGTTTGTGTGTCATAGAGACGGAAATTAGGATGTTATATTTTATTCAATCCACTCAACATAAAAACATCCATTTTTTTTTTAATTGAAGTACAATTGATAATTTTAGAAGAGGAAAAAAAATCCTTAGAGAAAACTGAATTTGCAGGAAATATCAAAAACCTTTAATTAAACTTCGTTTGTAGTACAGTCAAACTTGGATAATTCGAAGTTGAAGGGACCAGAGAAAAAGTTCGAATTATCCAAAAATTCGAATTACATATATTCTCTTAAACAGAAGAGATAAATAAAAAAATATTAACTCCACGATCAAAGATTTAATACAAACTTTATCTAAGAATACTGCTACATTTTTTTCTTTAAATCAAACATTTTTTACTAGCTTAATTATTCATCACTTTATAAAAAAAAGGCAAATATTTTTAATTGCTTCATTGAATGCAATCTTTGAGTCATAGGAGAGGGTAACAATAGAGGGTGGACAGAAAAATCCTCGGAAATCCCCACATAGTGACATTCCAACCCTCGCTTTTGTTTTCCTAAAGCTGGGCGAACACGTAGCAACATGCGACAATATTGCTGGACAATATTGCTCATTTTTATTGCTGACAACCGTTATCACGCGCGAACACACAGTTGTTGCTACGTGTTCGCCCAGCAAAATGGGCAATATTGGGCAATATTGTTCATTTTTATTGCTGGAAACGGTTGTCAGCAATAAAAATGAGCAATATTGTCCAGTAATATTGCCGCTTGTTGCTACGTGTTCGCCCAGCATTAGAAAGACCGTTAAAATAAAGAATGTATCTTAGCTGAGAGAAGTCTCAGGAACAATTTTTACCGTAATATTTTAAGGACAATCGTACGAAAAATTCGAATTATCCAAAATAAAATTCGAATTATCGAGGATTTTTTAACATTATTTTAATACAGAATTCTAGGGACCGAATTATCAAGAAAAAAATTCGAATTATCAAGAATTTCGAATTAAACAAGTTCGGATTATCCAAGTTTGACTTTATATTTGAAAGAAGAATGTTATTTTTAACATATCAATCTTTTTTTTTTCTACTATTTCACTACAATTGCTTTAAAAAGATGCAGGCATTGATAACTTTGTGTAATGCCGCGAACAAAATAGTTCCAAATCAAACCTTATAACAAGAATTATCAGTGAATTACAAATAGGAAGGTTTTTCATTTGTCCTTTTATGGGCAACACGAACTTATTTGCTTCTCTTTAAAATCATAATGAATTTTCAATTATTATGTTTTCCGCCAATCGTAGGACAGGAAACCTTAGAAGGAGGCGGAAGGATATGTGACGTCATTTAAAAAATTCGTCTGCAAACAAAGTAAAACAGTTTAAAGAAAAGAAACGTAAAATAAATTCATTTCCTCTTTGTCTTTTTTAGTCTTTTTTTTCTCTCTTTGTTGATTCTTTGTATGAGAATAGCTCGTCTCATAAATCGTACGATAATAGTCTAACTCTGGTGTATTTGGTCTAAATTAATATTTCTGTTTAGTTTCTAAGTTGAATTTTTTATGTCTGTATTTTTCCTCTTAATGTGAAATACAGACATTGGAATCTGTTCTGAAATCTTTGTTTCCCAATATTTTTTCTTCTTAAAGATTTTAAATAAATAACATAAGATCAGTCAACACAATAAAACACAATAATGTTGTTGTTTATTTAAATTGATTTGATGTTTTTAGTCTGTCTTTGGATGAACGTAATATCATTGGTTACTTTCGTACTTATCCTTCAAAGAATAAATACTTCTGATGTCATGAACTTTTATTTACCTTTAATAATTTCCTATTTTGAATGATCACTTGTTCTGCTTTTTCATTGCAATGGATCCTCCAAAGGCTTTCCATTGACTCAATCCTTATAGAGATAATTTGTTACTTATTTGGAATTCTTTATTCATTGGGACGTTCAATTAACCGAAAGGCTTCTTATAATCTCTTGGCCTCCAGATGTGGACGAGTGATTTCATCGAAGTTATTCTCCGACTGCTGCTTCTTAAGATACGAAAGAAGACTTTTCAGTTGATGATATATTGAAAATAACAGATATTCGAGTAATTTCTACATTGGATACATATGGTTTTAGTATTTTTCATTCAGCCATTTATTGAATAAATTAAAACAACAACAACAACAATATTTAATTTTCAAAACAAAATAAATAAATAAATAAATAAATAAATAAATAAGTAACGGTAGGTCTGTCGAATATCCGCTATTTTTTTGATGTTATTATAAGTAGCTAATATTTTGTTAGGTTTGAGTAAATATTACAAATTCTCAGTATTATTATGAATAATTACAGATGTTATTTCATGAAATGGACTCATTATAGTTATTACAAAACATTTTCTTTTTTACTATGACTTTTCTTTCTTCTCCTAATTCGCAATTCCTTTTTTTTTCCTTCTACCTTGAAGATATTTTAAGATGGGATGAATGTAAATAATTTCATAGAATCTTCGACGAACGGTAGCTTTTCTTTGTAATTAAGGCGTTCGTGTCCGTTTATTTCTTAATCTTGTTTAATGTCGAAATGTGGGTGCGTCAGGCAAATTTGTGACCTGTGATATAATGACGCATTGGTAGGTGGCTCGAGTCATCTGGCCGCAGTCAAATCATTCGCCAAAAAATAAATCTGTAATTTGGTGCCGAAAGTGCCTCCCCGGTGGTCGAAGAAGAAAAAAGCCGCGTTTGCGAAAGCGTTGACTTACTCGCTGTGAGGTACACAGCGCTGCCTGGCGGCGATATTAAGAAGCCATTATTCCAACGGCGGCCGGAAGGAGTCTCTTCCTGAAGCTAGGTCGGGGAAATGCGTTTCCATTTAATCTTCCTGAATGAAAAATAAGACGGATATGTCCCCGGAGGAGACACTCACGGAACGGGCTTTTCTTTGCCCAGATCAATTGGATTAGCTGTGGCCTCTGATGTATGAGATATTATCATGGAAATCAAGGGATTTAGCAGAGGAAATCACAAAGATTTTATTATCCCAATGATACGAAAAGCTATTTATATTTATGGGCGACAAACTTATCCATAAAATATTACCTCAAAATTACATTTTTCACTTTCAAAAAAAAAAAAGAAAGAAAGAAAAAGAAATCTTGGATGAAAAATCGAAAACAAGTCTTAAAGGTAGATTCCTCTGTTTCTATTGTTTCAGGATAAAATATTCCCCCGAAGAAAGTTACAATAGTTCAAGAGAAAAGATATGAAAATATGTTGAAGGAATGAACAGTAAGAGAAATCATCTTAATGAAAAGCTTTTTATTTATTTATTATTTTTTATTCGAAATTTAACAAAAAAAAACAAAACAAAAAACAGAAGTTTACGAAGGAACTGAAACTCTATTTTCCTTGAAGTCGTGGAAACAAATACGATTATTAAAAACTTATTTTCAAATTGTAAAATCTTCTGCTTAGAAACAGAACAAATTTTTCATTTTCAATAATTAATTAAATTTACATTAATTACACAAACGAAAACACCCCCACACAGATTGACTGATTTGCTTTGGGCTAAATATGTCTGAATAAATTTAATAGACCAAAAACTTCAATTTAGTAAAAGAGGAAAGAGAAAGAAATTTCTTTTCATTTGTCTTTGGAATATTCAGAATTAGAATCAGTTTTCAATGAACGTTCCAATCAGAAGTGATTTGGTTGTTGTTGTTGTCTCTTTACATTGATATCAAATCATTACTTGATTTCAAATTACATTGATATCAAATCTTCTTCTTCAAACCTAACAAAATGTTTATTGTTTATTTCTTTAAATGTTACTCAGATCAATTGTTTTACTTCAAATGTCAACGGATGAAACGATGCTCATTTAAATACCAAATTTTGGTAGAACAGGAATTTTGAAATTTTGAGCTTTTATTTTCTAACCATTGAGAATATTCTTTCTTTCTTAATTAAGGTATCATTAACAACAAATTAAACAAATAGACATGAAAAATCAAAAAACGAAAAATAAATGGATGAATTGTCTGAAATGTATTGTTTACTTTCAATTATTTATTTGTTTTGTTATTATTTCAATTACGTTGTTAAAAAAGTTCAATTTGAAATATTAATTGAAAACATTCCAACATCGTAAATCTTGCAGCATCTTTCGGAGGGTTAAGGAATCAGATTCATTGAATAGATTTGAGAGATTTAGATTTAGATTGCTTGTTTAAAAAAATAGAAAAGGAAATAATGACTTTGTTTTTAAAAGATCTTTGAAATCAGGGCAAAAAGTCATATTAATACTAATAATATTAATAATAATATTCAAAAACTGTTCTTTTGCATCCCAAATAAAAAAACCCCCTCAGTTATTATTATTATTATTATTATTATTCGGTTCATACATTTTTAACACTATAGTAAAGAACAATTAAAAACTTACAATTATTAAATAATAAATAATAATAATATTTTTATTTTACTTTATTTTACAGTCAAGAGCTGTTGGCTCCCATGAACAGGTTCTAAGTTTAAGTAATATAAAACATTTACAGTATATAATATAGAACATCCAATTTCATATGATAATATGATAATTAATGGTACTCAACATATATCGTGAGTTATTGAAGAATAAAAATACTTATAGCAATAGATTGGAAAGTTAATTAGGATTAGGAAGTTAAAGAACTGCTTAAGAATCAAAATTAATAATAAAACAAAATAATAATAAATATTTAAAATACCAAAAATTATTAAATTTTTTTATTTATTAATTATTAAATATCAATAATATAACATATTACAGTATTTTTATACTTACTGTAATAAATACGAAATATGAGTAGAAAAATTTTAGCAAAAATATAAGATAAGAAAATTTTAAGAAATAATAATAATTATTATTATATTTTAAAGATGAAAATCTTTTAAGATTATTTGAGTGAACTTGTGCTTCCTGCGTCCAATACTGTAAAAACACGATTGCATTTTACTATCTGTCTATCAATCGTTGACGATGCGGTAGGTTTTCAGACATCTCCGTTGCTGAGAAAGAAAAAGACCTCACAAGGAGTTTTCTTTGATACGTATTTTGTAACTGTTTCTGTATGATAGTAAAACTATGGACACAATCACACACACAAAGGCTTGCATTCAAAATGAAAGAGATTTTCATTTATTAAAAAGATAGAAATTAATGAAAAAAAATATAAAATGGATCTTTAGTTTTATTTAATTAAAAGAAAAACTTAAAGAAATTTTTTTTTTTTTAATTTGAATTTCAAGTGGAAAGAAGGTCAAGGAAAAACTTTACTTACTTTAAATAAGAATATAATAAGAAAATAATAATAATAATAAAAAGACATACGGTGTCACAGAAATCACGATTTCAAGTCACGCCGTTGTTTTAATTTGAATTTGTGAAGAAAAATGTATAAAGAATACAAAGTCTATCAATAGAACAAATTTCAAGAAGATCTGTCCATAGATTCAAAAGGAATCAGTAAAAATATGGGACACGTACTTTTCTACAAAGAGCAGCTGACAAAGAAAGGAGCATTTCGCAATTTACGTTTGTAATGAAATACAATATCTGTATCAGTGAATGCCTTCACCGTCTGTCCCCTCCTTTAAACAAAAACGAAGGCATTCTTTACTTAACGAATAATCATTAACATAAAATACACTTGCCATAGGTTGACTACTCAGAAGAATCAGCTTTAACAATAATAACAGCAGTTTAGCGAATTGTTTACAAAATCTCCAGTACAGTTGTTGGTAACTGTGTCAGAAGACGCCGGAGGGCAGGAAGCAGTTAAATGGGGGTGGTCGTCTCAAAGGAACCGATGATTTTCTTAGAAAAACAATTCATCAATTGAGAATCACAAAAGGAAAAACAACAGACAAAGAACTTCTTCAAAATAAATAAATAAAACACGATTAAATTTTACGTGCGTTGAAATATTAGGTTAAAAAGAGGAAAAACACTAAAATGTTATACAAAAGTAACTAAATACAATTAAAAACACAACGTTTCGGCCGTTGTAGTACAATGTAGTCCACTTGATAAGGGCCATTGTACTATAATGACCGAAACGTTGTTTTTTTTATTGTAGGCCTGTATAGTTACTTTGTATAACATTTTAGTATGTTTTCTCCTTTTAACCAAAATACTCTATTTATTTATTTATTTATTTAACATTTGTCTTTGTTGTTTCATTCTATTGTAATCTTCTAAACAGTTGATTCCGGTAATTCGAAGCAGATCAAATTCCAAAAGTGTTTAGCGTTTATATTATTACCAATTTTATTAAATCTTCATAAAAAGAAGTAAGTTTTACGTTCCTCATAATTGAACAAAATGGTAATTACGGAAAGCACCTCGACATCTTTTTGGTTCCTTTGTGCTTTCTTCCGTAATTACCATTTTGAATAATTTTTTGGAACGTAAAATGTGTTACTACTTAAAAGGTTGGTTTGAAAGCCTCGTTTTATGCTGCAGACAAATTCCTTTTAAGGCTACCGGAACACAGGTCAAGGATTTGATTTTTTTTCTATTAGTGTGTATTTTTAATTGTGTTTTGCTTGTGTGAAGTCCCGCTTCTGAGAGCAAGAGTGGGATTCTTATATATTCTCACCTTCTGAGTCTCTCATCGGTGGAGTTTGTCTGGGTGATGTGTCCTAAAGAGGACGAAACGGCCGTCCCAGTCTCTCCCCGGTGACAGCTCAGGGTGCGAAATCTTTTTGGTTTCTTTATGCCTTTCGTAATTACCATTAAATATGAATTCAATTCTATAAAACAGTAACAAAATAGAATAGAAACTTAAAAATATAATATTTGATAAATAAAACATTTATGAATAATTAAAATCTTATTTAGGCTATTTTTATTTGTTAAAACTATTACATAAACTTTCCTCGAAATTTAAGAAAAAATTAATTAGTAATTTATCATAGATGAAAAAACAACAAACAAACATAATATACAAAAGTTAGGATTGAATTAAGACAAAAAGAAGTAATTAAATAATTCATTCACTATCTGAAATGTAAACTGAATTAATCTTAAAATAAATAAATTCAACATTTATGAACTTTTCATCTAATGTTTGACATTTATGAGACGGGGAGATTTAATTCTGTTCTTGAGTTCTGTCTTTCTTGAGCATCTAATTTCTTATTAAATGACAGATTCATTTTGCAAAGTTATTACCACTACAAGAAAGAATTATTATTTTAAATAATAATAAAAAAAAAATATTTCAACATTGCATCAAAGGAATAGTTTTGTATTTGTTTTTATGGGTTTTGAATTTAACATTCTCTCATTGTCTGAATTACGAGTCATTAGCAACTGATCTCACTTATCTTTCGAAGGATAATAAAAGAGAAGTTGTGAGAATAATTGTTTTTAATCTTCGCCAATCGTTATAAATAAAACTCTTCCGTGATTGGTTCTCAAAAATTATGACGACCAAAACGTAGGTGTTTTTAGAGGAATCGAGCCCCCCCCCCCCCCATTAAGTCTCATTCTGTTTTTTTTTTTCTTTTTGCTTGGATGACCAGTGGAGAGGATCTTGACCCTCTCCTCTGAAATTTTGAAGACAACTGTTTTTTTTTTGGTTGTTTTAGGTCACCTTCCTAACTTGTTCCCACCCCCCGCCCCCGAAATAAATCCAATTTACGTTCAACGATATTCAAATATCATCGATGACTGAAATCAGGCCCCAAGTAACGGACTCCCCCACCTCCCACGTTCTGGTCAAAATCAAAGAATCTTAGCCAAAAATAAAGCGAAAACACTACGATTTCCTATTTCTCCCTTTTAAACACAGAGTTATTAACATTATTTTGAGAGGGAATTAATTTAACATCAACATCTACTTTTTCGAGCTCTATCCAAAAGTTTAGAAAAAAATCACTCTACGCAAACCTTGTAATGCAGAAGAGTTCTATACAGACGGTTAAATCAGAAAATAGTTTATTTAACATATAGGCTTAATTATTAAAAAAGAATAGAAGTGATAGGCTAATACATACAATTGTTTTTTCGATGGGCCCGTTTAACCCCCTCCCCCCCTTGGGTGGGTTCCTGCCTGAAATCGACGAGAAGTTCGTTGTCCTTCCGTCCGATTTCTTTATCCGTCCAGGTTTACTTCTATTTTTAACCACGACGTAGCGTCCATGCAGTTATTGCTAAAACCACCTTCAATATAAGCAATAAATGCACAACAGAATTTAATGAAAGCTTTCCACTTGATTGAACTTTGGGAATTTTTTATATTTTTTCAATTTTCCCCCCCCCCCCCCAAAAAAAAATAAAAATAAAAAATAGACAGAAACGAAAGCTACAGAATGAGAGAGAAATCCTCCATTGGTAGTAAATTCAAGGCATTTAATCCATGATTTGACTCTGAAGAAATTAAACAAAATTCAGGCTGAAGGAAAATTGAACAGAACCTGATGAACAGACAAAGGTTAAAAAGTATAACTAATTTACAAATATTTAAATAAAACTAAAAGAAAAGAACAAAACAAAATTAAAATATTGTTATTAAATCAAACCAAATGATAAATAACTAATATTTTATTATTTCGTGGATGATCTAAAGAATTAACATCTTTTGATGCCTAATATTAAGTTACTAAAAGTGCAAATGGTCTTTCTTTTGCTGTGAATGCGTTCATTTCTAGAAATGACTCAACCAGTGTCACCAAATAGCGAAGACAAACCGAGGTGGAGGTGCTCTGATGATCCCTCAACAGGCTATTCGTAAACCTCACCACCCACTTGTTTTTCTAACAAGTGAAAGTTGGAGAATTTATTAATTGATTCCTAGCAAATGGAGAGACAGTGTTTATTGTATTGAGTAAAAGCCAATGCTTGCAGTGGAATCGTGTGTTGGAGTGGAGTGATAGGAGGTATCTGTTATTATGTGGGTGGGAATTGTTTTCCTAATCCATGAATTGAACTTCTACGGATCTGATTTCATTCTCCTTAGTTCAATCAGCTGAATTCCAAGTAGTCTAATCTAATTGATTGATTTTTAATAATGAATCACGGTTGTAAATCGTTGTTATTTTGATAAGAGTCGAGGTCGCAATCGAATTTATTAAATTACTGGAGTCAGAGAAAAAAAAGAAACATTACGGCTACATAATATTGTACGAACTGTGGAGTTTGACACATGAAATCGATTTTGTTTTTTGGTCGACTGCCTTGATTGTATTTGTCGAGACATCCTTCGTTCTTCATCCAATGCCAACCAAAAGTGATCAACTCTAATCAATAAATCTTTGATTTCTTTTCACAATTTCAGAAAGAACGGAACCACTTTTTAAATGTTCTTCAAAATAAGTTGTTGTCGAATGAATTGCAACAACTGATAGAATTGTAATAATGTCTATGAATGAGATTAGATAAACATCTCACAAAAACCAATTCCTCATTAGATAAGGAGCCAATCACTCACCTCAATGGATTTTTTACATTCTAAAAACAGCATTTAATGTGAGTAACTGGCTCAAATATTACAAGAGAAATGGATGTAATTCACATTATCAAATTTACTCTACAAAACCTTTTGGAAGCGCAGCAGTCAAATTATAAAATGAATTCCTCTTTAAGAGATGAGTGGCCTACAGAGATCACTTTCTATCCTGTCTCAAATTACTCCCGTCTTCTGAACAACGTAGTTCTCACGAAAGAAAATTACAAACAATAATTTAAAATAAATAATGAAGATACACAATGTCTTTAGATGAAAAAGAAAAAAATCCGTTTCACTTTGGAAGTTTCTTTTTCCATTTCGATTAGTCAATGTTTGGTCACTTTTGATCAAGGATTCGATTTCCGTTAGTTTGATTAACGGGATGAAAATACTCTTTGTGATACTCTTTTTCTGATTTGATCTATTTTGTCAAAATCAAAGTATCTACTTTTTTTTTAACTGGATTACCTGAAGGTTTCTTTTCTTACCTTTCTACTGCTGTTTAACAAGAGTTAAAAAGACGAAACTTGAAGTTTTCCTGGAAAATGATTTTTGACGAATTGACTGAAGTGTAGGTGGGAGTAACATTGTTCATTAAGTAGTAATTCAGCCGATATTCAAAGGTTAATTGAAAGCAACTTAGGCTAGTGAAGTGAATCGATGGATTCAATAGCCCTAATCATGAGTAATGGGGGAGGGGGGCTCATCACTGCCCCTAGATGGTAATCACGGCCCTCCCTTTTAATTTAGCGCCATTACATGCAAGGGAAGACCCACACAAACAAGATTAGAGGGGGGTCTCTCAACCACGATTGAATAAACATGAGGGGTCAGAGATCAGATTCACTGGATCCTGATTGAATCATCTCTCTCTTCGATTAAGATCAAATACATTGTTCCATAGGATTAAACGAGTCAGGGCGACAGCCCCTCCCCCCCACCTGACAATGATGACCAGATTAAAGGGGAAGGGAAAAGCTTCTTTTTATTATAATTTTATTTATGAGCAAAGAAAAAAAAAAAAGAGATGTCTATGATATTAGATTGAGAATAGATTTTGACTTTTCATACATTTTTTATCCTAATTCATTTGTTGTTATCGAAATGAGTGATTACATCCGAGGTAAACAAAGTTATTTGTAGCTAATAACTAAGAAAAAAAGGTAAAACTAATCTCTCAATAGAAGACTTTTACTCATGTTGAAAAAAGAAAAAAAAAACCATTAATAGTTTCACACAGTTTTATTATTTTTCAAAGACTTAAAATAGAATGAATGATTTACCTTCGTTTGGGTTTTAAATTTACACAGATTTCAACCAAAACAAAACCAAAAAAAAATCAGATACCGATTTACTCAATTTTTAGATATTAATTATATATGTCTTATGTGATTGTGATAAAATAGACTTTGTCCTCAGCAAAATACCTGGGTGTATACATAGATGAGAAATTTACTTGGATTACTCATTATCATTATGTAACAAATAAATTAAACTCCTTAACCTATCTGTTCTACAACATTAAGAATATTATTCCGTTAAAACAAAAAATTATAATATATAAGTCCCTTGTGGACTCTGTTCCGGATTATGGACTGGACAGTTGGATTTTTATTAATAAAAAACAAAAAGAAAATATTAATAAAACATGTTTTAAAATATTAAGAAATATCTTTTATAATTTCAATACAAAAAGAATTGAAGAAAAGAATGATATAAGGAAAAAATTTAAAATATTAACTATTGATGAGAAGTATACTTATTAAACAATTTTCAATAATTTTTTTATAATAAAAAATGAAAAAAATAATAATAAAAACAATGTAACTAGAAACAACTGGTTTATTTCAATAAATGATAAAAAAATAAAAAACAATTTTGGATACCGTTTAAACGGTAATATTATATATAAACTTTTTAACCAAATTAAGTGGGATACGTATAATAGTCAAAAAATAGGTGACATAAAAAAAAAATTAATCATTGATATTGTCGATAAAAATATTAAATTAATAACTTAATTATTTTTTTTTAAATTTGAGTAGGATATTGTTTCTTTAGATTAAACTCTCAGAACCTATATCACAGGTGAACAGTATTATAAGTACACCTACATAGGTCTGATAAATATTAAAAAAAAAAACAAAAAAAAATATTTATTTACGAATAGGTTCACGTAGTTTTCTCCCAATGGGCAATGAACACGCAGTGATGGGCGACAGAGGATGGAGATTAAATAAATAAAAGCAGATCTAATTTTAAAAGTAACGACTTGTGAAAAACCTCAAAAACTAAAAGGACGGAAATGGCTGTTATTGGAAATATTAATGATTTAAATTAAAAGTTAATGAATAATAAAAAAAAAAACAAAGTCACTATTTGATTTAGATTTAACTGTCGGGTTACTTCGGGGAATGGGTCAGGTTTTTAGTAGTTTCTCCCACGTTCACTCCTCGTTCCTTTCGTTCTGTTGCACACAAGTGCCATCATGAGATTTCAACTGTTTTTTGCATTTAAAAAAAAAGAAGAAATCAGGTACGTTTAATGTAATTTCAAAAGGTTAGTTAAAAATCAAATATTCATTTGTACTAATTATTTTGTGACAAATCGATGGATTTCAGTAGATTACGTGAACACGTGAGTTTTGTAACCTCTAATGCCGCCGCTATTACCACGTGCTTCATATTGAAATTGTCAATGACATATTCTGCGGTCGTTTTGATTCGTTTTTCGTCAGTGTAATATATCACTAGTGGCATTTTATCCCAACGGTAGAATAAGTGATCAATCAGAAGATGTAGCAGCATATCTTCTGGTAACAATGGTGAGTCGGGTCCATCTGTGGGAACAATGTCTGTCAAGCAAATGACAGAGATGTTAATTCAAACCCAGCATCAAAAAGTGTTGCAGCTTATGATCGTGATGGGGGAACGAGTCGTTGTCTCATGAGGAAGATGATTGTACTTCACAAACAACCACTCACTCATTCACTATCTTGTATGATTGGATTCGAAAACATTATCCCAGTTCCATCATTGACAAAACAAATGGCAATGGTGTTAACAAGCCAGGAAAACATTGACAATGTTAGAGAAAAACATAAGAAAAGGGAGAAGAATCAAAAGAAAAAGACAGCTTCTGAAAAGGAAAAGGAGCTTCAAAGGAAAAGAAAAAAGTTAGGATTAAATAATTATGTTATCAGAGATTTATTATCATCAGTTTTGACATAGAGGAATTCTGATTCTTCCATGTTTGGAAAAGAAAATAATGTGGAAATTGTAAATCTTAATATTTTAAATAAATATCTGAATTCTATTTCAATCAATTAATGATCAAGTGATTCATTTGTCTTTTTTGACAAACGTTTCATTAATGGAATTTCTTCATTAAAAACACAAAAGCAAGAAAACGTAGTTCCTTCACTTGACTCCCAGTGGTTCAAGAACTGAGAAATTGAAATCATTGGGAAGGGAAATAAAACTTAAGAAACAACGAATTGAAAAAAAAAACAAAGAAAAAGCATGTGTCAATTGTTCATCTGAAAGTTTTTTATTTATTAAAGATTAAATTTTTATATGTACCGGTATTTATATTTATTTGTACATGTGTATATATATATTTATTTGTCTTCGCGGTTTTTTTTAACATCTTTTTTGAGCTATGAACTGAAACAAATTATTTTTTTCAAATGGATTCTGTCTGGATCTTTACAAATACATATAATGCAAATTGAATTAATTTAATCTATTCTAAGAAATGATGATCTCATCGTAATTCTTAGTAACTCAGAAATGTCCTTTTTCCTGAAGACTTAAATAAACTTTTCAAAAGATAAAAATAAGATGTTTCTTTTACGATTTCTTTTTCATTTCGTTCTAATAAAGATTTTGTTCAAAAAAAAGAAGCAGTCCTTTGCTCTTATTCTTTGGAAAGAATTGCTTTTATTTAATTCAAACAAAGAACGAAATGGGATTCCTGCTAATGATTTAAAATCATTGTAAAACACATTACGTATCTCATTTTCCAACAATCTTACTTGTGGCTGTTTCTCAAAGATATCCCACAAATCCCCTTCCCTGACGTCCTCTGTATTTTAACAGCTGCTTTGTTTATTTTAATAAATTTTTATTTTTTTACTTTGCCAGAGAAAAACAACAACAACTCTTTTACCTGTTGTGAGTCAACCTATTTGGAGAAAATGGAGATTCGTCGAAATAAAAGATGTGAAACTTATTTATTAATAAAGAAAAGACAGCTGCTACGTCATAAGATAAAGAAATTGGTCGCAAATTTCGATTTTTTTTTTTTTAAAGCCCACATTTTTTTTTTCTAACACAAACAAACTAAATACACTCACTTCCAAAAGTTCAGCAAGGAGCGGTAAAATGCGAAAAAATGGACAAGTACTGCTTTGATTGATATGAAAGGCTGCAAGTAAGTAGCTCTATGTTTATTCATGAAACAAAACAAAATATTACATACAGAGATAAACAAAATATTGAATTTTCATAAATTATAAGATGACGTCCTATTTGCGTCATTAACAAAATGATGTTTAAATTCAAAACAAACAATAAAAACCGACATAATTAGAGTATGTGAGCACCCCTCACCTGCATACAAAGTTAACAGCGTGTGATCATGCTTGACCACCGCAGAGTCCAGTAATCGCCATTCCTCCTGTAGGGCAGTTTCTAAAGCTCTGAGAGTGGCTGGAGGTGGGAAACGTCGACATACAGCACGGCCGAGGGCATCCCAAAGATTTTCAATTGGATTAAGGTCCGGCGAGTAAGCCGGTCACTCCATACGCGCAATCTCCTCACTCTCCAGAAAGTCGTCAACGACGGCAGCTCTACGGGGACGCGCATTATCGTCCATTAAAACGAAAGAAGAACCAACTGCCGTAGCGTACAGTTTCACAATGGGGTCTAGGACTTCATCTCGATACCGTACAGCCGTCACAGAACCTCACCTATAGATGTGCAGGTCGATACGATATCCAAATGAAATCCCTGCCCAGACCATGATGTTTCCACCGCGGAATGCGTGATGTTCGGTGATGTTCTGGGGCCTATTGCTTGTGCCTTGTTCCCTCCAGACCCTGCACGCTTATCATCGGGTTGTAGGGCAAATCTGGACTCATCTGTGTCATTAACGTTACCCCAATCAGACATAGTCCAATTCACATGCTGGCGGCACCACTGTAATCGTGCCCCTCTGGATTGGACGGATAAAGGAACACAAGCTCGTGGTACCCGGGCGTCCAGACCATTCATATGTAGCCTTCGACGAACAGTAGTGGCAGATATCGTTTTACCAATGGTAGCTATAACCATAGATGTCACACGTGTGGAGGTCGATCTTCGATTCCGCTTGGCTACAACAGCAATACATCGATCTTCCACGGGGGTCGTAACCATTGGACGACCGGCTACAGGTCTTCGAACAACTGTTTGGCTGGTTTGGATTTGTTTCCATAATCGTGAAATGACGGAATGATGAACGCCGAAGAAACGAGCAACATCTGTTATAGACTGTCCTGCTTCAATGCGTCCGACAGCCCACCAGCGCTCAGAATCTTCCATTCGTCTTCAAGAAGCCATAGAAACACGTCTAGCTTGAAAACAAATCGTACAAATGTTCTAAACACCTTTCATCAGCACTACAAGTAACTCCTGTAACCCTTCACAATACCGGCTTCTTATACGACTGTTTGTTTTGGATATTTCTCGTAGCGAAACTGTGATTGGCTGTTACCTATATAATTTGCATACTTCCTTCTACCTTTGCAGAAAATTTAATTCAGATCTCTTACGGAAATTAACATTTTCCCTCTCCGTGCTTAACTTTTGGAAGTGAGTGTAGATAATAAGAGAAATATTATACTTTATTACTTAAATAACATCTTCTTATAACCTACACAACC
>JAFIDM010005346.1:1383023-1431233 GCA_023159025.1 Thereuonema tuberculata
CACAAGTGAAATGGGGACCATTCTGCACAAGTAAGAAGGGAACCATTCTGCACAAGTGAAATGGGGATCATTCTGCATAAGTAAGAAGGGAACCATTCTGCACAAGTGAAATGGGGACCATTTTGCACAATTAAGAAGGGAACCATTCTGCACAAGTGAAAGGGGGACCATTCTGCATAACTAAGAAGGGAACCATTCTGCACAAGTAAAATGGGAACCATTCTGCACAAGTAAAATGGGAACCAGGGATAAAAAGCATTGACCACCCAGTCTTAACTATTGAAGAAGCAAATCTATCAGTTTTACTTTTGTAGATTACCAATAAGTAGGAGTTCTCATGAACCTACAAAACCTTCCCTAGAAAAACATAGTAGATTTTGACCGTTCAATGTTATATATGAAAATAACTATAAGTTCCCTTTCACTTTCTATTCGTTCTCTGATCAACTTTAAGTTGAACTAATGAAAGCTAATGATTGAAGTAATCTGTTAACAATATTTCTGATTCCTTAACTACCTTTCATTAATGAGTCAACTGTGAAGGATTTTAATTCTATGAACAGTAAATAATAAATAGATACGTTATGAATTCTTTTCCTAGAGACAAGGTCTTTATATCTTCAAAGAGAGATAAAAAACACGTTCTATCCAAGAAACAAAATTTCTATCAATAAAAAAAAAGCGTTAATTAACTATGAATTCTAAAAATATATTTTTACAAAAGTCATAGAAACGAAAAATTAATTTAAAAAGGAAGTAGACAAATTTATTATTTGGGATATTCTGCAATCCTTAGACTTAATTTAAACAAACAAACACACACACACACAAAATCAAACTTAGAAATTGTCTTCACTATTTGCAAGACTTTTTTTTTCATCTGTCAATTTTTTAAATGAAAATGCTTATTATTAAAAATTAAAAAGTTCAATTGTAGCATTTTTTTTAATTGAAAGATTTTTTTTTAGTTATTTTTCTGGTGATGTATCATTCAAAGTAACTTATACTACTGAGCCTTTATATTTATTTATGTTTTAATACTATTTCTAATGTAACTTTTATCTGGTTTCCCATAGTTAAACTTCGTATTTATCCTAAAAGGATTTGTCTTTATACTAGGATCTATCATTTCTGATTTTTCACTTTGATCAATCTTAGGCTATGTTCTTTGAGACGTTTCCTATTATTATGGCCTGTTTTCCCTACATAGAATAGGTTTAAGACCTATTTTCAATGTGGGAGTTATTTACAAAATTCAAGATAATCTAAATCTATAAAAGGGAAAACCCACTGACTCACTCAATCACTCACTTATCAACGCACAGCCAAAAACCACTGAACCTAAAAACTTGAAATTTTCGGAATGGGTTCCCCTTTTAACTTAGGCGCACAATAAGAAAGGATTTTTAAAACTACGATCCCTAAGGAGTGTAAACGTGGGGGTAGGGTGGGGGGGGGGGTAGCTTTCTTGAAAGCGTCCCATATGCACTTGGAGGCGACAATTGGAACTACAAAAATATTGCTGTATAACAATTGGAACTAAAATACTGTTGTACTTAATAATGCCACAATGTTAACCTGGAGGCAAAAACTAAAACAAAAACGGGAGGGCGGTGAGTGACAAATATTGCTGAAGGATACTTCTACGGGGTTTTCGGAATAGATGTAGATTTGTAATGATTACATGAGTTTTTATGATCTGGGGAACTGATAGGGGTTTAGAGAAGCGGAGAAAGGGATGGTAAGTCTTATATTCTCCGATCTCGATATTAATTTCATATTTACGGATCTCGCGTTACAAAATTCAAATATAACATTTCTTTGTACCCATCACGTGATTTCTGGACCAACTAGGAAAGTTTCGAAGTGATCTTACATCCACATTATTGTAATCCGTACGAACGAACGGTGATTTTGCTAATTATGTATCAAAAATCAGAAATGTTTAATGTAGGTTAGAATCACTTCTGGGAATTATTATTTCATAGATGATTTAATTGGTGAGGTTCGTTTTAACAAAATTTGAGGAATATCGAGTTTACATTAGATCTGAAGAAGATAATAGAAAAGTTCTGTAGGAGGTGATGTTGCTCAATATTTCGGCGGACGAAGGAAGTCTACAAACATCATCAGTTCCAAAATAATGAGACGGAAACAATTATGGCAAGAGCTTAATTTCACCTGAACAAGACTCACGATAACGAGACGAAACATTAAGTAACGACATTTACAGAAGGAAATTTCACTCTTATTGTAATGGCTACGAAGCAGTTGATCGAGGGTTAATCTTTTATCAGGTGAAATCTGTTCAAAGATGAACTATTGACTTGAAATAAAATTAATCTCTACTGATATTCACAAAATGAATGGAAAAGAAATGTCTTCATACTTAGAAATTTGTTGTTTTAAAAATAAGATTTTACTGAGAATAAAATACTGATTTATTTAAGTATTTTTTTTTTTTTTTTTTCACTTTCTCGTAAAATATAAAGTGGATTAAATTGAGAATCAATCAAATGACATTTCTCTTTCCATTTTGACTGACGAGATGATTAAACTGTTTCCAATTGCAATTTTCATGATATCCAATATTATTCCATTATTCTAGAAATATACTATGCTTTCAAAGTAAACCACTATTTGTCTCTAAATAGAGAATGCTGCAGAAAATTAAACTGTGTTTGTATAATACTACTTAAACAATTAGAAGATTAATAACTTTCTTTGTACATCGCTTTTTTCTTTTTGACACCAAAAGGAAACTGATAAAAATCAATGCATTTGCCAAAATAAAGCACTCGATATTTGCAAAGTTTGGAAGTTTTCGTAGATTTTCCATTTTTTCTTGTCGACGAATAGTTTGAATGTTGGTGTGTCTTTAGAAATGCTACTTGTTTCATCGTTGATTTCGATAGGTTCCTAAATTCAAAATATCACTCCTCATGTTGTCTTTATCAACAACAGATGGCGCTGAGATACCTGGAGTGATTAATTCATTAACAAACTTTCATTAAGTCAACTACAGTTGTTTTGTAATGACATAATTAATGGTTCAAAGTTCACTCGTGTTAAAATTATTTTAGCGCAGCTTTAAAATTCCAATTTTGGTTAATATTCCATTGAAATTGGAAGAAAAGGAAAAAAAAAAAATTCTCTAAAAAAAAGCCTGAAAGAAAAAAAACTCAACACCATTAATAAGTACTTCTTTTTCTCTCTCTAATAGTTGTTCGATTTTCAACAAAGATAACGAATGGTTACACGAACAGTTACACGAACATCATTCTAATTTTAGTAAAGTTTTGGTTGTGAACAAAATTGTAATAAAATAGAGTCATTTTACTATTAATTTCATGTAATTTTTATTACTTTAAACTAAAAAAAAAAAAGATACAACAGAAAGCAAATGAACAAACCTGAATCTCCATTAATTAATTTTAGGTTGAAATAGTTTTCTATTTGATATTTTTATTTATCGAAAGAACAATTTGGATAAATAAATAAATTATTATACAATGACATTTTTAGAAAATGGAAAAAAAAGCGAAATTTTTTACCTAATTTCTGTTGATAGTTTGTTTAGAAACTAAAGCCATTATTGGTTTTCGTTGAACAAAGCTTGAAATAGTTAGTCCTTAATTACACAGTATTATTTATTTTCACAATAATAATAAAATCGAAATTATACTTTCTAAATAATCAATAAATCTTAACATAAACTTTTTGTTATATTATAATCTTTTCAATACAATAAATGCTTTATTAATTCCTTAAGTTGAATTTAAATAAAAAATTATTAAAAACAATTAAATTCAACTCAATGATATCCCAGAAAAATTATAAAAGATTTTTAGATATTTTTATTCTTTTATATTTATAAATCAAGATAGATAGATAGATAGATAGATAGATAGATATAAAGAAAATAAAGAAGAGGAATAAGAGAATACTTTTGCTGTCCTTATCCCACCATCTATATACAGTGGAGCACCGTTTATACGTTTCTCGTTTATACGTTTTTATCATTTATACGTTTTTTTGAAAGATCCCGGCAAAATCCAATGCATATTAACTTTAAATAATTTCATTTATACGTTTTCCTGAAATCGCAAATTTCATTTATACGTTTTTTTCAAGAACTCAAGAAGAGAGAAAATGTGCATTTCAACCTCGGATTCCCATCTGCCGATTGTCCAGTCTTAGAAAAAAGCACGCAGTATTAGAAAATTACCCTGAAAAACTTCTGCCAAGTTTTCAACAAGCTTTGGCGGGTTTTAACACCATGCAAGAATATCTCATTAGCAGTGATTTAAATGATAAAGTAAAGGTGCCACTGTTAACTGTGCACAATGAACTTTTTTTCTGTGCATTCCTAGAAAGCCCCATAACCTAAAAAATCCTTGTAAATGCTGAATGAATATGAACAGTAGTACTAGTTGTACATTAAATCCGGAATTTGTATTACATACCTCTTGTATTTCATTTTCATGTAATATTTTAATTTACCTCTGACTTTTTATTGTTGGTTATTATGAAATTGTTCGTAACTTTTGTGAATTTCGTTTATACGTTTTTTCATTTATACGTTTTTTTTCTCAGTCCCTTGAAAAACGTATAAACGGTGCTCCACTGTATATATATATTTTTTTTCACGTATTTTCTTTTGTTGTAAAACTCATTTTCAGTTCCACACGTTATAACAAACTTCGAGGAGGGAGGCGATTGGACGAAAAACGTAAAGTCATCCTATTTGTTTTTTGTTCTGGAGACAAAAAATGTTTCCAGAAGACAGTAAATGAGTATTTAAGGTTCGAAGACGTCACGTAACAGGAATTCATAGGAAATGTTTAATTTTTTTGTTTTTGTTTTTGTTTGAAACCGTTTACAGTCAAAGAAGGGAGAAGTCGATCTCTGATGTTGTTCACTGAAGAAGATTCGAAACCGAGTCCCAAGAGATACAATCATGGTTTGTAATTTCACCCCACGATGCTGTGTAAGTAGATACAGTCTCTTTCCGATGCAACAGGAGACAACATTTAATTTTACAAAAGTCGTCTGGTCATCTAAAGGATGACGCAGCAATTTCTTTTGATGTCAATCCTAAAGATTATGTTTGGATGATCTAAGAAAGAAGGCTGCTTTTCTCTCTTTTTCTTGAACTACAAAGCGTTCTCGTATAAAATCCAACTGATAGTTTAAAGTAAACAACACAATTGAACCTCTGTTGTTATGGAAAACAATACATAGCAATTATTTTTTTAAGAATTACATCGATAAGATAACGTAAACTACGATTAAACTCAGACTGCGCTGTTATTGCATCTAATTCTCGACCACGTCCTGCTGTAACTGGTTAAGAACAATAGATCCATCGACCATTTTCTATTAGTTCTCTTTGATTAGCGCTTGCAGTGTAGGTTAACTTTTTAATTCACAATTATTTAAAATGGAAATTCTTTATAAAAAAAGTTTGTTTACTAATTGTGTTTCAATGAATTAGTTTCCCTTCAACTGGGACTCAAATAAATTCTTTTAGTTTCGACTGAGGAGAGATTCGTTGGCGTCTAATCTTGAGACGTTGTTTAATTTCAGTAGCTAATTGCGTCGTCAGGTAGAACGGAGTCTGTTACCACTTGGAAGAAGGAAACCTTCACTTAGTACCTGGAAATCCGTTTTGTTTGGCAGCGCTGGCTCGTGCGGGGGCAGGAACTGCGATAGGCCTCGGTTGCGCCTCTGTAAGTCAAATAGGGTGCAAATGGGGGGGACCATTAGGAAGGGGCTTTTACGACTTGGCTGCACGATTCCAATGGAAATGGGCGCCCAGCCATTTCCCGCCATTAGAAGGAGGGGTTGGTAGGAGCGCGTGCACAGCACAATGGAGGTGACGATCAGGCGTCGATAGCTAGTGATGAATGATTTCGAATTACTGGGGAACGCAGGGTGCAAAGGTAGAGCAACGGAAAGCATATCATTACTTGGCTATTATCACACATTTTGTCCCTCGCCCATCAATGAGACGCTGATAAGGTCTCCCTGCCTCCTCCCCCACACAAGAAATAGCGAATGAAAGAGAAGGACTCTATCACCCAAGAATAGACAACTGAATCGACCTTGTTGTTCTTGGCTTAGTGTCATCTGCAATGAATAAAGAACGAGTAGAACTTCCATTGAAATACGTCTCATTACAGAAAACAACGATTTCTTATGTCTTTTGGTGAATTCGTTGCTTAAAAACAGATCAACGAAGATTTTTGTGTGATTTCTAATGTTAGGAAAACTTTGAGAAAAAGATTCTACAAAATCGAAAAACAAATTACAAAAACTGCATTTCGTTTTTAATTCTGATTTTATGATTTGTTAATTCTTTCTTTAAAAAAAAAAAAAGAAAAAGAAAAGTGTCAAACACAATTTGAAAAATCCAATAAAGTTCATTTTCTGTTAATTAGATATTTCAAATACTAATAGTATACGCTTGAGATAGAAGAATATAAAACTATACAAAATAATCGAAGAAGACAAATATTAATGGAATAAATTTAACGTGCTGTGATCATTATTAATTGAAAATGAAAACAAAGCAGCACCAGACTAGAATGCCCTTTCTGATTCAATTATGATGAGGATTTGGGAACGGCCGTTTCGTCCTGCAACGGACTCCTCAGCCCAAACCTGCCTCCCCCGATAAAAGAACCAGAAAGGCAAAATCCTATATGGAAGTCACCGACCAATCTGGCAGTGACCTCCCAAAGGAAAAAAATGCAATATAATTAAATGATGTGTCGTTAGACATCATCAAAACCTTTACCTACAACTTATAGGACAAAAAGGCTTTTAAATTACAAAAACAGAAATTGAACATAAGTAAAGGAATAAATTTAACGTGCTGTGATCATTATTAATTGAAAATGAAAACAAAGCAGCACCAGACTAGAATTGCCTTTCTGATTCAATTATGGGGAGGATTTGGGAACGGCCGTTTCGTCCTGCAACGGACTCGTTACCAAATCCTTCCCATAATTTTAATCCGAAAGGCAATTGTAGTCTGGTGCTGCTTTGTTTTCATTTTCAATTAAGACAAATATTAATGTTGGAATATTCTGTGTAATAATAGGGACAAAAAAATTTACATAAACATATAAACAAATCGAAGAGTTCTAAATTAAACACAGGTAGGTCTATTATTGAAATTATTCTACAGAAGAATCAGTTTAAGGATATTATTTCAGTATTTCCTTAATAAGTACGGAGATCTTTTTGTTATTTGCTGGTGACTACTCCCGGCTGATGATCGCCAAAGAGCGTGAAACAGCTGTTCCAGGATGTCACTTGTAAATAATTTGGTCTCACCCATTGTAGTTTATTTCCTTAATAAAACGAATTATTTAAAGAAATATCAATTAAAAACTTCACATGAATCAGAGAATGTCAAGAGTATTTGTTAATATTCTTTGAGAAAAGATACATGAAAGGAATCTATGTCGAAATTAATATTCACTACAAACTTGATCGACTCAAAAAATGTTTAAATGATCAAAATTCACTTATATGTGGTTTCCAATTTTTCCATCATCCCCTGTCCCAATAATTCTAATTCTTTAACTAAGAAAATATTATCCAATGAAAAGGTGAAGAATTTAGCTTCTAATGAAACTATTACATTAATTTCATCCAATTTATCTCAAGAAACTTCGATAGAAACAAGACACATCAGTTATTCGATAATAATTTTATTTTGTAAATTATTTTTGAATTTTCTTCTCTAAGATTCTTTTCTCTCTAAAAACAAAAGGAGAAGAATATTTGAATCAAAATTTATAAAATGTAATTTAACTGTTTCAAACATTAAATGAAAGATACGAAATATCAAGAACACAAAAGTAACTTCTGGATATTTTGGATCACTTCATCCTCAGTAAATGATGAGATAAAAAATTAATCAACAAAACGAAAGAAAGAAATAGGAATGGGAATCTCCAGAAAACTAAACTAAAAACAAAATACTTCATATAAGAATGCCTTTTTTGAGTCGAGCTGATACTCTGGGACGCCCGTTTTGAGCTTGTTGGGCTCTCCTCAGCCAGAGCTAATCACTGTCTCCATCATGTAAAAACAAAATACACATTAAATATAAAGTAAAGAAATTGTTGTACTGTCCTCCGGAAGCCTCAAAAGAATTTTCTATACGTATTGTTATGAAAGAAAAACCGCCTAAAATATATAAACACATTAAAAGGATGAGATCGTGTCACGACAAGAAAATTTGTTGACCATTTTAATTAATTTTATTAATTATCGAGCAATCCTAGGGTTTGTTCAATTTTTTTGGATTCATTCGATTGTAGATGACTCAGGATTTCTTAATTTCTTCCATGAGCATTTAATCCAATAATTATAATCCATTCGAAATGAGATGATTTGAATAACTGTAAGGAAACAATTGTTTTCAATGACTTACTGTTGTGAAAAGAGTTCCTTTTTCCCGCCTCTCAATGAATTGGAAGAACACAAGTGAAAGATTCAGTCCACTTTTGAACCAAATTGGAAATGCTAATTTTTGGATGAAGGCTATGAGATGATAAAGAATATTCTAATAACGTATACTCAAATTGTCGCCAACGTCTGCAGTTTTGTAAGGAAGTTAAAATAATAAATCTACTTTTTTCTATAATAAGTAATAAATGAAATTACAGTTAGTCCAGTTCATCAACGAAGCCTTCTCTCACGTGCCTCAATCAATTAATGTTTCTACTTCATAATCTGAAAATAGCCTTTCGAGAGCTCATATTCCAGTAATTTACTTTATTGATTTTAAACAAAGAATTGTTTAATAATTGCTTCTTATGATTTTTTTTTTATTCATTATTTAAATTCCTAAAGAATCTTTATTAACTTAATTGTGACGGGCTTTTTCGATCTACCTGTGTATTTTTTAACCTGAATAAATTTTAACGAATATAGATGAAAATAAATAAACATGAAAAGACTTTATTTTAATTAATAATAATAATAAAAAAAAACTGTAATCCCACCCTTTTGTTTGAGGGGAGGGGAGGGGCTTTTTTTCCTGTTAATTCTACTTTATTAAATCAATGGAAATCTGAAGTGGGATAGACAATATTTAAGATCAGAATGAGATGAAATCAAGGCATTTCAGTTTTTTATTCAGTTTGTTGAAATGTTTTTAGAATAAACTATTATAGAATACATTTTGTGCTCGACGGATTAACTCAATAAAAGAAAGAATTCCGTGATTTTAAAGGAACGTTTCTCTTTCTTTTTTTAGTTTATTGTTTAGTCTTTCTTCCAATGGAAACAAACGTCCTAAATTCCATGTGTTTTGACGATGTTTGATAAAAGGTCTTTCAGTTTTGTTATTTGACGATCATTTAATGACCACCGGCGATTCCTTTTCAACGAATTTGTGGAATTGCTTCCAATGTTTCTCAATATATAGAAATAAGACACACAGTTTAAATCAAAACAAAAAAAATAAGAAAAGAAAAAGTTTAACATTAAGATTACATCAATGTTTTTCTTCTCATTAAATATTTTAGAGTTCTTTATATCAAATCACTGATTGGATATTCCTACTTTAGTGGATGGTAAATATTTCCAAAGGTTCTTTAAGAAAAAGTTATTTTTTGTGTTGGGGTTTTTTCAAAAACTTAAAAAAAAAAAATTCCGAAATGATTAATAGAACTTTTTTATCAAATAAAGGTTACCTCAAAAAGTACTTTATAAGATTGGATTTATAAGTCTCTTTTTAATCAGATATTTTAATATGTTGTGCCTTTCTAGGAAATAATTATTTTATTTTTCAGTTTATCTTTATTCACACCACCCACGTACACTTAGAATGACATAGAACACGTTTTTATAATTTTTTATTTTCAGTTGATCTACATTTTCTTTAAAATTTGAATATTTATAATTTTTGCTAACAATCTCGATATTAAATGATAACAATTTGATCATAGATGAGGGAAAATGAAAAAATTATTAAGGCCTATAATCTTATTAAAAATGGACCTATGTTTATCAGTGCAAAGCGCCATCTCCAAACAGCTGTTTCTCGATAAATTGCCGATCATCAGCGGAGAGCAGACGCTATAAACCCCTAGGTCCGATTACGGAGGTAGGTATTAGCTAAATTTTTAATTTATGCTTGGAGGTTTCATTCTTTTTCCCACCTTAACCAATACCTACCTCCGTAATCGGACCTAGGGGTTTTATAGCGTCTGCTCTCCGCTGATGATCGGCAGTTTACCGAGAAACAGCTGTTCGGAGATGACGCTTTGCACTGATAAACACTAGGTCCATTTTTAATGTGTTTAATAATTTTTGGGCGTTTTTTAATTTGATGCCTACAGAAAATTCATTTGAGGCCAGTGGAGACTGGCACATGAATTTCTTTTCTTTTACTTTTAATGGTGTTTTTCTTGCTTTTTAATTTACGCTTGGAGGTTCCATTCTTTTTCCCACCTTAGCCTTTAATCTTTCTAACTGGAAATTTATTAGATATTTCGGCAAATAATTTTTGAAATTCTCATCTAACTTAGTATCAACAGAGTAAAACTGGCTGATTGCAATGAAAAATAAATTGTAATATAATATTGAAGAAACTTTTTCTTGTTAACTTGTAGGTTTAATCATCACACAATGAAATAAATGATGCATTCTAATTTGCGGCAAATGTTGGAACGTTATATATTTACTTTCTTAAAACAACACTATTTCAATAAAGATATACACTACCCTACACTAATGGACCGGACACTGCGCTTTATTTGAAACATGTGAAAGTGTAACTGATTTAAGAGTGGGATGGGCACCCATGTGCTGAAATTACATTAGCCACCCTCAGGGGCATGCTTTCCACAAAGTTTCGATACAGAGCTATGGGTATTTTTGTCCATTCCTGCTTCAAGAACATGCCCAGTGCAGCTGAACATGTCTTACGTGGTTCCCTGGCCCTCAATCGATGCTCTAACTCATCCCATAAATATTCGATAGGGTTTAGGTCGGGACTCTGAGGAGGCCAAGGAAGCCGCTTTACAGCCGTCTTTGTATACCACTGCTGGAAAGAGGCTGAAACAGGGCATGGAGCATTGTTGTCCTGAAAATAACACTCGTCATGCATTTGCCAGAGAGTAGGAACAACCCGATTATCCAAAATGCCTTTGTTTCCCGCAACAACATGCAATGGTCCCAGGCCATACTATGACAAACACCCCCATAGCATGATTCCCCCACCGCCGAAATTCACAATTGGAACGATGCACTCGGGTAAAAGACGTTCCCCTGGCATTCGCCACACTCAAACACGTCCATCCGACTAGAAGAGAGTGTAAGGTGATGAGGCACGTTACACTCCATAAAATTGTTTTCCACTGCTCTACAGTTCAGTTGCGACTTTGCAAATACCACTTGAGTCTGGCGGTTCTGATGAATGGTGAGATGTGTGGTTTGTGTGCAGCAACACATCCGTGGATTTTAAGGGCATTCAATTCCTTCAGCAATGTATTGTGATTGTGATGTACTCCGCAATGTAACCCCTGATGCCTTTTGAGACTCACTGATCATGTGCGCACATGCACTTTGACGATCTCGTCTGATTTTATGTAAATATGCAGGTGTCCGGTCCATTACTGTAGGGTAGTGTAAGTGTAGAATATCACATTACAGCTTTCATTACAGAGTTCAAAAAGTTCAATGTTCAGTATAACATACCGGTATCAATCGGAACTGCTTATCAAAGTCTCTACGCTGTATATTAAGTTCATCTAACATAAAGTAACACATATCACTCTTGTTGTAATTCCAAGTCTTTAATGAAATATTTAAATCATTTGCTTATTCAGAAGTTATCCCTCGATGTATTCTATCATCATTCTATTTTCTTTGCAAGCCTTTTCAAGCCTTTTGAGTCTTGCACTGGCTGATTAGCTCTGGCTGAAAAGAGCCCAACAAGCTCGAAACGGCCGTACCAGAGTATCAGCTCGACTCAAAAAAGAAAATTTGAAAAAAGAAAATTTGAATCTATTTTCTTTAACAACGATGATTTTCACTAAAGTCTCTATCCCGTCGAATTATTAAAAGAATAAAATCACTTATTTTTGATTTTCTCAGAATGCAGTAACCTTGGTTGATACGTTACGCTACCATTTCGCCTTATTATCTTGTGTACCATTTAGTTTAATGAATCCTCCAATCGAATCTAATAATGGCGTCTCGCTTACATCGTTCAGGAACTCGCATTAGGCCCAGACTCCTGGCTAAATATCCAGTTGAGAAACGATACAAAAATCAAACATTAATGCAATTAATCTATTCTAACACTGCATTAATTTCACAGAAGATTCCTTTGAATAACTTCACACTTCTAATCATATTTCTTTAGAAGTTCATACTTATCTAATAAGTTCATTGGTTGGACATTGCTTGTGAACTTGTTTTAACCATGTCCCTTTCACTTATCTCTTTTTTCTTACACATCTTTCTTCCCCTACAGAACGTACGAAACAGTGCAATACCTTCTTCATTCACTTTCATTGTCTTTTTACAAAAGGACACTTGACTAATGTTCACAGTTAAATAATAATAGTCTTTCAGATAGCACTTTCAACAAAAGTTTATCAGTTCTCAATTGTTAACTCTTTATCATTAACAAAACAAAACAAAAAATCTGAATAATAAGGATTTGCATATTGCACTTTTCTATTTTCACACACATAAGAAAATTACACAACTTTTTTTTTTTTTAATTTCTTTGTTAAGTGAGAGGAACAGAACAAATACTTTTATTTGTAAATTTCTTTTTGTTTCTCTTAACTATTTCAACGGCATCTTTCATAAAAAGCAGACTTGGATTTTCTTAAAATACTACTTCTGAAAATCACAAGGCAATGATGAATAAAACGTCGTTCGTTGATAAGAAAGGATAAGAATCATTTGTTTATCATTTGATGCCTTAGTCGTAGTTGTGATATTTTTATTCCTCAGCAGGGAACGAATATAAAACTTAAACCACGCTGTTAATAAGTTGTGAAATGGATTGAAACGGGTCTTCATCGAACACCAAAGCAGAGATGTTTGTTCAAATTAAAGAAAACGTGATTGGAAAACATTCAGAGAACAACAATTCTGAATATCTTAGAAGTAAGAGAAAAATTATGTTCAATTAGTTGTAGCAATAAACAGATGCCAAGGGAAAGGAAAATAATCTACAACTCAATGGACCACTTGAGGTTTACGCCCCTAACGACGCCATGTATGATGTGTAAGCACATGCGGCGAGAGCTTGTGGGATAAACAAACATATAACTTTGTGTGAATTAATTAAAAAATCGTCGATTTTTGATATTTCAAGACGGATGGTTCAGTACTGTGCAGATCCTTATTGTAATAATTCTGTAAAAATGCTTGCAATATCCTTCTTTAATATAATATTTCCTCTATATCTACACCGGTTAAAACAAAGCACATGGCTTTGTTTATCCCACATGCGAAGCAGTAGCCTGGTGGGATATGTTGTAACTACGAAGCCCCACCTATCCTCAAGTGGTCCATTAAATTATATCCTTCTTTGATAATATACTGCTATCATGTTCTTCAATAGGCTATAATCATCTTTACATCCGAAATGAAAATGTTGGAAGGCTTACAATCGTTGCATCCAAATCCAATCTTTTAGTTCAGCCTCTATATCTACACGGGTTAAACAATCACATGGCGTTGTTTATCCCACAAGCCCAAAAGTAGACTGGTGGGATATTTTGGAACTACGAAGCCCCGCCTATCCTAGTCCATTATGAATAATTTTGGAAAAAAAACCAGTTGAAGATCAAATCGATAATTTCACAATTTCCGAATCCCATTGTTGTGCTTGATTATTTATCCATCTTCACTTTAATTTACAATTAGGAAAATATAAAAAATTACAAAGATAAAACATTTGTAGTTCTAATAAAACAGAAGACAGTAAAAAAGGAGTTTTCAGTTAAGAAAGAGTTTAAACTAATTCTCCTTAACTCAGTCTAAGGAAGCTGAGTGCGGTTCTTGTGAGAAGAAAAGTTTAAAAAGAAGATTGGTTTCGAATAATAATAATAAAAAAAAAAACCCAACAAATAATCTAAGAATAATTAATGTGTTTGAATCTTCAATACTTACGCTTTCCTATGAGAAACAACACTTGTTAATTAAAGGATTTAGAATTACTACAAAAAAACCAAAACACCTTTATTTGTTTTATTTGACTTTCGAAAAAACAGGCCCTTGTCAGCTGATTCATAATTACAATTACAAAAAGGATAAAAGCTGAATCAGATGAAATCCTAAACACATCCCCTACATCAAAGAAATGATTCAAAATAGAATCAGAAGGTTTATTTCATCTTTTCTCCCATTGACTTCCATTATTTCACTTTTATAAAAGGACTGAGAATAAATCTCCATTTTTGTTTGTAGAAGAGTAACTGAAAATGTATTTTTCTTCTGTTTTATTTCCTTCGTTTGACAGCGAACGAAATCGTTTTATTTCTAGCTTATTTCAGTTATTTACTTGACTTTTTTTTTATTATTTTAATTACTTTCTTTCATTCTCAGTTTGTGGGTTTTATTTCTTTTTGTTCTTTTCTTAAAATGGGTTGTTTTCATCAAAGTTTATCTCTTAATTTCATTGATTAAGATAATCACTGTAATTAGTTAATGAAGGAAGGATTCGAAAGTTTCAGTCATGGAATTCATTAAACCTTTCGTTGATATTAACAAGGGAGTGATCTAATTAGACCTAAGAATCAATTAAATCAAAGTTTAACATCAGAGTTAAATTTTTGAACTTAAAAACTAAAAACTAACTTTAATTCTGCTGAAGTAATATTCATCTTCTGTCCGTTTCTTCGTTCCATTCGTCCAATGGTTGAATGAGACAGTCCAATGCAGTAAAGGAACATCATCTATCAAATGGTTACCTTCAATAGTTTTTTTTTTGTAGAAAATGTAGAATCTACTAATTTACAAAACAAAAAATACAAATACAAATACAAACACCTTCTCCACACTAGAAGCGTTCCTCTGTCACTTATAAATCCCTTTCTTTACTGTCTTTTATTCTAGATATTTACTTACAACGTGAAATTCTTTTTAGAGATTCTCAAATAACAGATTCTTTTCCTCAACTGAATAGGAAAGTAAAGAAAAACAAGAAACGCACTTTTCTAACCTCCTTTCACGTGAGTCAGTGATTAACAAAAGAAACTAAAACACTTCGTCCATCTATCTATTATCCGTAAAAGCTACAGTTTTTGGTTCTAAGATCTTGTTCTAAGAAAGATCCTTCGTGAATTTAGAACAAGTCCGACCAACAGGTAAACGTGTCAAAATGTCAATAAAACACAAAAACTGAAAAATTTAGAATATTTACATTCGCTTTTTTAGTCTTTTTCTGCGCGAAAAAAATTCATTGAGACCATGAAACGCTGGCACATGAATTTTCTCACCAATTTCTTTTTTTGTTGAGTTTTCTGTTGCTTATTTAGGTTTTGCTCCACATGGATTCTGATGAACTTTACGATTGACTCAAGCGTGAAACGGGTTCCTAACGGTCAATCATGCTTGACTCAATCGATTGACGAAACCGTTTGATCAAAATATTGACCGTCTGGGGCCACTTTTACATCCGAGTAAGTTGAAGTCTTAGAGGAATCCTAAGAAATAAATAAATAAATCCCTGCTTATTTTGATATAATCCCAATTAGTAAAAACCCCTCAACGTAACGGAACGAACAACTTCTTAGGTATTTTTTTAACAACTTTTCTATGCTTTGAATGTGAGTATTTGGAAGTTGTTACGCCAACGACGTAACAAGTTAACAAGTTCTTATTATAATTAAATTGAAATCGTACTAAGTGATTCGTTTAATGAATTTCTTCCCCTCCTTCTGGAATGATCTCATTCCCTCTTTTATTTTATAATAATAAAAACAAAAACAAAAAAATGAATATATGACCTAATCTAAAAAATAAAAGGGTTTTCTGCAAAAAGTTTCTTTTTGGTGAGATAACAAATAAATAAATAAATAAATAAATAAATAAATAAATAAATAAATAAATAAATAAATAAATACAACACTGGCTTACTATTTCTTAGACCAATAGACCAATGCCTATCACTCATTATCATGCTACATTATCAATGGTCTCTGATCTAAATAGTGTCTGAGATTCTTCCAGGTCAAGTAGTCCCAGTTTGCAATGGAAGAGTTTATTAAGTGGATTCAAGGCAATTACGTCATTCACGTGAGTCTTAGAATCTTTTATTTCGATGAAATGTATAAATTATACAAATGAATTCATACTCAGCAATTGAAGTAAAAAGAACGAATCAAAAAGACAAAGAAAGAATTCTTCCAAGAAATAATGAAAAAGAGAGAAAATAAACATTTCAACAAAGACACAGGTCTGTAAAAGAATCAACAAAGGAGATTCATGATTTACTAGAAGCACCCAATAGCAACTGAATTAATCTGCTCAACCTTTTCTTATCCTGAGAAGATGATCCATTGAATGAGGGCAATCTCCCTTACATTTGTCTTTAAGTGAAACAAAGAAAAAAAAAACAAACGAATACGGAAAGGGAATAAGAAGGCGTTTCTCATTTTTTCTTAACATATTTTCTTCTCTTTCTTCTTTTTTTTTTTGATTCGTTCAGACAAAATGATTAATATTGCTTTAGGGAATTTTGCTATTAAATTTCTTAATTAAATTAAATTATTAAGTTATTATTATTATTATTATTATTATTATTATTATTATTATTAGTAGTAGTAGTAGTAGTAGTAGTAGTAGTATTTTTTTATGAATCTTACTTTTTTTTATTCTTGATTTTATTTGGAATTAAAAAACATTGATAGCAAATAAATAACTCACATTTTTTTAAGCTTATTTTTTTTTATTTTTATTACTTTTTTACAATTGATTTTTCACAATTTAAATAAATACTTGAAAAAAACAATGGCTTCTTTTTGGTTGGAGTATTTGCATAATAATGATGTGCTTCTGACCAAGGCTTTCTCTACAGGCGATGGGGGGAGGGGGGCGTTGCGACATGCAAATGAGCCACCGTCGTCACCCAAATCCGTTTATCTGGCGGATCGTGTGGGGGATTAGCTGCTAGGTAAACTCTCAGTTCCCCGTTGGCATTTAATTTATGATAGGCGTCGTGCGCGTGCAAATCCCTCGTGATGGATTACCCACAATTACTGCCATCTATTGATACTCGTGCTCGGCAGGGGTCGCAACAGTCAATAAAGACACAAACGCAATGGAGGCGTTTAAAGGAGGATGGAAAAGGAAAAAAATTAAATCACGCGTTGTTTGAGTTAAAAACAAGGAATTCTTATTTCAAATTATTGCCATTTCTTTTTTATCATCGGGGTTCTTGTTCATAATAAACCAATTTTGCTCTTTCCAAATTAGGATAATTTTCCTGTGGAATTACAATACAATGATTAAAATAGATCTAAATAAATATAATATTATTTATGTGAAGGATTGATTGGTTTCTCCGCAAATAAATCGTTTTACATCGAATACAAACTAATAAAAAAAAATCTTTTTTTTTTTCTCAAATTAGAAATTTGATTCATGGATATATTTAGTAACGGTGATTGATCAAGAAAATCAACTATTTGAAATCAACATTGATATAACAACAATAAAAAACAAAAACAAATTATATGTATTAATATATAAGATGAGGTGGAGTAAATGCCTAAATGACCTCAGCATCAGTAGAAAAGGAAAACCTACCTTTTAACTGGATCTTCTACAATTATTGTTTCTTTGTCAATTGATGGAGTTTCATTTGGTGGAATCTTTTTACAACTTTAAATTCATTTCGTCTGATTGGTTCGAGTCTAATTGAAATCCATAAATATTCAACGGAATTGCGATAACCATTTTTTTTTTATTAATTTGAAATATTTTTAATTGTCTTTTGGCTTTTTTAAAAGTAAGATGTCCTTAAATGTTATTTATTATTTGGTACCCTCTTGTCGTATAAACGCGTTTGCTCATGTGGGGCAAGTGATTATATATTTCATAATAAGTAAGTTTCGCATTATATTCACATTTTCCGAAATGAAGACAGAAGTATTTCTATTTTGTCCAGTCCTAGAATTGAACGATGGGGAGATTAAAATTCTATATATTATTTGTCATTATAAACATTCAATAAAAACTACATTTCATTATGTCTGTTACTTTGATGGTCATTCTACTAATAATGTCCCATTTAATGTTTTCTTTTTTAATTGTAGCTGTATTTCACTTTCTGCTGTGGTTTATATTTTTATGGAGAGAAAACTGCCTTTCTGCAAAAATATTATCAACAATTTAAATTTAAAAATGTCATTGTGTAGCTTAAATGTTGCAGAATAGGCAATGGGACATCGATATTGAAGCAGATTAAACACTCAGATGCAACCTCTGTCTGCCCTTGCCCCAATTTAAGGGGCCAAGTACATTAATTTAATTTCATTAAAAGAAACTAGGCCATCTCCTGTTTACAGATTGTTCGTTATAGATATTTGAAGAAGAGATTTATTTAGATGGACGTTGGTTGATATAGATGTTAAATGAAGATCATAGCTTATATACGATACTCCAGGCGACGAATTGATTGTGACTATTCTTTCGAGTGAAGATAACCAAATTCTGATGACTTGTGAATCTAGACAAATTTTCCTCTTTGGCGGAGACTTCAGACAAATTTTACCTGTAGTCAAGAATGGCCGAGATTACGACATTATTAACAGTTCTTTGAAAAGATCTCATCCTTTCTGTCGTTGTCCATTTCGATACTAATTGATTATCGATGATAAAACAATGGTTTATATGAGATAATCCAAGAATAATCGATTCCAATGAAAGGGGTTAAAGCAACATTTTGAAGTTTTCGAGCCATCTCTTTTTCAAGCATAATAAAATTGGAATAAGTACAGCAAAACAAAATAGTTGGAAGCTTAAACAAATTTCAAAAACACGTGAATCAATAAGTTTAATTGTTTTTACAAAAATATATTAATAAGGTACAATTCAATTATTAAAAGTAATAATAATAAGAAAATAAAATTTAAGATAATCTAACAAAACTCGATTCCAAAGAAAGCAGTTAATGCATTATTTTGAAGTTCAATAATGCTCATTTTGAATTTGTCGACTTCCTCGTGACAATAAAAAATGAAAAACGTTTTCCATTGTTGCCCTAACATTGGGGCACAACAACAACACAACAAATGCGGAGATATAATTGAAAAAACAATCTGAAAAGAGTTGTAGTCCCTATGGCCTAATGGATAACACATCCGACTTCGGATCAGAAAGTTGCAGGTTCAATTCCCGGCGCGGAAATTTCATTGTAAAAATTATTTCTATTTTCCATTCGCACAGAAAATTGCGCCGGACAGACAGACACACAGACAGACAGAAAAATAAAAGATTTTACTTTTTTTACTTTACTTTTTTTTTTTTTTTCTTTGTTTTTTAAATGTTTATCAGACCTATTTAGGTGTACTTATTACCTGTACACCTGTAATATAGGTTCTGAGAGTTTAATCTTAAGTATCACTTTCCACCCATAAAGAAAAACGAGACAAAAGAAAAGAAAAAGAAAAAAAGAACTATGATTAGTAACTAGATTATGTAATGAATTTTATATTTTTATCTATTACGTCGACAATTAAATTTTTTTTTATATCTCCAATTTTTTGGTTATTGTAATTATCCCAGTTAAGTTGATGAAAAAGTTTATATACAGTATAATATTACCATTTAGACGGTACCCAAAATTATTTTTTATTTTTTTATCATTTATTGAACTGAGCCAATTGTTTCTAGTAATATTGTTTTTATTATTATTTTTCTCATTTTTTATTTTAAAGAAATTTTTAAGAATTGTCTTATAAATAAATTTCTCTTCTATAATTAATATTTTGAATTTTTTCCTTATTTCATTCCTTTCAACTATACTTTTTTTATTAAAATTATAAAAGATATTTTTTAATATTTTAAAACATGCTTTATTTATATTTTCAATTTGTTTCTTATTAATAAAAATCCAACTATCCAGGCTATAATCTAAAATAGAATCCACAAGGGATTTATAAATTATTATTTTTTGTTTTAACGGAAAAATTTGCTTAATGTGATAGAATAGGTAAGTCAATGAGCTCAATTTATTTATGACATATTGATAATGTGGAGTCAATGTAAATTTCTCATCTATGAATATACCCAGGTATTTATATTGAGTAACGAAGTCTATCTTTTCGCAGTTACAAAGGACATTGTTTATTTGTTGAGTATCCTCCAAGTTTTTACAATCTTTTTTATGCAGAAAACAATATAAATTTTTATTAATAATTTTATTCTTATTTTTTATAATCATTACTTTTGTCTTTTTTATATTGATTGTCATTTTATTATTAATAGCCCAATTATTTATCTTATTTATATCAATTTGTAATCTGTATTTTTGTAATATATTTTTGTAATTTGTATTTTAGTAATATAGATTTTCACCAAAAAACGTATCTTACAAAGTTACAAATTTAACTTTGTAAATTTATGGCAAGGGCCCCTTACATTTCTTATAATAGTATTTTCAGTCTTCCATCGTCCTTCGTCTGTTTTTAATGAAGTCTTAAAAATTAAACTTTTAAATTTTTCGTACGCATTTACCCAATCCCTTATCTTACATATTTTAATCAATACAATTCTGCTAAGTATCTAAATGAATAGTTACATTCAATCTAGTAACTTAAAATTAGGAATTTCAATTCTTGGAAAACTATTTAATATTCATGTGCAAGAATTAAAAAAAAAAATGGAGAAATTTTATGAACATGATATAGATCTACATCTTATGTTTGTGAACTTTAAACAAGCTTTTGATAGCATCAAAAGACCTGCACTGTACAAGGACTAAAAGAATTTGGAATCTGTGATAAATTGAGAAGGTTAGTTGAGTTAACAATGAAAGACACATAAGCAAAAGTAAAAGTGAATAATAGAATGACCAGACAATTTGAATTCATAGACAACAAGATGATGGTCTTTCTGCAGTCCTGTTTAACTTAGCATTACACAGTTTAATACAAAAAAACGGCAAGAGAGGAACGATAATGATGAAATCCAGTCAGATATGTGCATTTGCAGACGATATTGCCATTGTGGCAAGAGATATAAACACTCTTAAAGAACTATATGAATTAACGGAGGCAGATGCAGCAAAGATAGGACTTACTGTTAATGAAAAAAAAGACTAAATATATGGTAATGTCCAATTCTATAGCTAGAAGAACACCACGTGACCTGAAGACTTATAATAAATGCTTTAATGCAGTCAATTGTTTCCACTGTTTAGGGGTTCTTCTAACCAATGATAATAATATGAGACAATGCATACAAGAAAGGATATAGGCAGGAAATAGAGCCTATTACGCGAACTCAAAAGCATTTAAGAGTTCCCTAATTACAAGAAATACCAAATTAAAGGTATGCTTTACTTTAGTGAGACCTGTCGTCACGTATGGATCCGAAATGTGGAATGACTGAAGCAGATATCTACAAATTAAAGACATTCGAAAGGAAAATTTTGAGAAAAATTTACGGACCTGTGAGAGAAGCAGAAGGTTGGAGAGTAAGATACAATCACGAATTACAAGAGCTCATTCAGGGGAAGGACGTAGTGAAATTCATTAAATCCCAAAGAATACGTTAGGACATTTAGAAAGGATGGAAGATGATAGGATGCCCAAACGTATTATGAATGCTAGATTACATTACAGTAGAAGGAAAGGCAGACCAAGAAATAGATGGCTGGACAATGTGCTAACTGATCTTAAAATGATGGAGATCCGAGGATGGAAGAAGAAAGCTGAGAACAGAGAGACATGGAGGAAGATTGTTGAGGAGGCCAAGGCCCACCAAGAGCTGTAGTGACGAAGAAGAAGAAGAAGAATTAAGAAAAAACCCACACACGTAATAAGACTAAAGTTGTACTATAAAAAAATACTAAATAAACGTCTCAAAATCAATATACTAGTTCCTTTGTCAAGAGCAAGAATAGTATAAATAATTTAAAATATGAATTTAAACAATAACATCAATTGGAATACAGCGACTCAGGCATTTTGCTCGAGGTGTTGATAACTATTGAATTGAGATCTCCATGTGCTATAATGCTTCTTTTATCTGTGGCTGAAGTTGTATCGTATTTCTTCTGTAATATTGCTTTTATTTGCCACGTTAATTCATTAACTTCATGTTTTCATGTATAACATCAAATATATTGTTATAGTTTAAATTCATATTTTTATTAATTATATTATTCCTGCTCTTGACAAAGGAATTTTTTCAAATGCTGATACGTTGTTGCATTCGCAACAATCACATGTATAATACAGCTCAGCAACAATCACAATAATCGCAACAATTGCGCCTTTTGCATTCGCAACAATCACATTTATAATAATAAGGAATCTAAAGCAATAATATCAGAAGCCATTGCGAAGCATTGTGATTGGTTTACTAATCGCTATCCCTACCTTGTTCTTAATACAACTATATACTTATTATGTACGGGAAAGTAATAATTATGTGACAAATAATACTCTGTATACTTCTGTAAATAGACAATTAACAAAGATTTTTAGCCAACTTAGAAAGTGATGACATGAGATCTTTCAATGGATCCTTAGAGAGAGAATCTATTAAATTGGAAGTCATTTCCAAGTGTCAAGGAATAGCGAAAGAAGATAATGAAAAGTAACAAAACAATGGATTCTATGAATGTCCTAAATAATGCAAGTTAATCCTTTTAGTTAATCCATTATTAATTAGTTTGATATGATTTAAAATTAATTGGCTTTGGATAATCTAAGTATATTATGTGGATTTAATTTTTTTTTTTTTTCAGAAAATGAAACGTTCTATTATTTGTAAAACAATGGGCCACATGAGGATAGGCGGGGCTTCATAGTTACAAATTTTCCCACCAGGCTACTGCTGGGCTTATGGGTAAACAAAGCAAAGTATAACCCGTGTAGTTATAGAGGTGAACTAAAAGATTTGATTTGGATGAAACGATTGTAAGCCTTCCAAAATTTTCATATCGGATGTAGAGTTGATGGTATTGAAGAACACGGCAGCAATACGTATATAATCAAAGAATAATTTAATTTTTTTTAAATATTACAAATACGTCTGGACGGCATCGACAACGCGTGAGGCTTATTGCTATCAAGACAACAAAAAAACTGAAGCAGTAAGGCTTGTGTATTTTAAAAGAAGAAATACCGATAGCAGATTCCAAGCTATGGCAGCATTCTGTGACTGTAAAACAAGTTTAGCAGTTTCATAATATTAACGTATTAATTCGTACTAATAAGTAAAACTGCGCTATTTAAGATATGGATCGCCACATTGTTTTGCAATTCACTCTGTCGTTCCTTATTTACTCTGTCGGATGTTCTCTTTCATTGCAAGGAAATGATTTGTAAAGTTTAAATTTTTTATGTCTTGTTATTTTTGCATAAATAATCATCACATTGTATGTGATTTGTTTTTGTTTTTTTTTCCATTTCTTTCTTAATTGTACTCCTTAATTCTCGACAATTTGTAACTGTCGATTTTGTAATAAAATTTCAGAAAGCATAAACTGTTATGTATTGTTAAAGCAATATTGTGTTAATAGGTTAATACAGGGCAATATACAAATCATTGTTAGTAGAATGATAAGTTATTAAACACAAAGATGTGTTGTATCAGACAAGTAATATGCTGTCGCTAAGGTTTGATCAAGTATTATTGTTAATAATGAAGTCTCGTGTGACTGCTATCTTAACGAAGCAGAAGTTTGTTGAGAGACACACAGTTAAGATGGAATAAGAAAATGGGGAGAACAGAGAACGCATGTAGAAGAATATCACGTAGGACGGAGAGAAATATGGAATCTCTCAGGATATCGATTTTTATAGATAAGCAAGGTACCCTGCCCAAATAACGCCACCTTAACATTTAAATTACTGTAAGTCTGGAAATAAGGTGTATCGAAACACGAAAATTATGACCAAGAAAGTTTGATCTTCTGTTTGAAGCATACCATAATGAAACATATGATAACTTTTACTGGAGAAGTATTAGAACTCAAATAAAAAAACTTTGCAAACTGGCGTTATTAGGAACACCTGGTCCAATTAAGGCCACCTACTTTCTAGTAACTTAACTTGTTTAAAATTAAGAATTATTCCATCATTGTAAACATTATTTGTACAAAATTACAGTAAAAAGCAACTAAATTTGACTTTCTGTAAAAAATAATAAAAAAAATCACTTGAAATTAACGCATTCTTTATAATCTGTAGCTAAAACAAAAGAGGAAATGTAAAAATTAATTAATTTCGGCATTTTACGATTACAAAAGCAAAATAATAAACAAGATAAAAATCTATATTTTCATGAAACATATTAGTAACTTATAAATGTCGTACGTAACCTAAAATCGTGTATGTAGACCATTAACACCATCATGGCGTTAAAGCGCTACTGAGCACATAGATCACATGATACACTTGTTTGTCTACAATTTCCGAATTTTAAAATAACAGTTAACTTATCTACACAGAAGAATCTTTAAGAATCAAGAAAATATATAGTTTTATATAGTTAATCTTTGCTGAACATTAAAAAAATCTATATTTTATCTTACGTTGATATAGTAGCAGCCTTTCAGAACCAGTCCTCGACACGAAAAGGTGGAAATATAATTTCACTCGAAAATGTTGGCGGTCTGCTAGTAACTCACTTCAACACTAGATGGCATGTCAATGCAAACTACTTTAGTGCAGTACCGCCATCTCTTATATTTAAGAAGAATTAGATAGATGGCGTTAAAGATATACATGGCGTTATATGGCTGAGGTACCTTATAATATAATCGATAAGCAGTGATCCAGACTTATTTATCGTGAGCAATACGTTGAAATAGTATAGATACTAATATGTTGTTTTGAATTCTGTAGCAGGGATTGGGTTGCCTCTAGTATTAGCGACGTTATGGTTAAGGGAGTAGCCATATTTGATTTGAATGCAGTCTCATCGTTTGATACGGATATGGAAAAATACTTAATGTTATTTTAAAGGACTGACTCTAGAAGAAAGTTAAAGAAAGTCATCTTTATTCCTTTCATTTGTTTCGGGACAAAGAATTCATCTTTAACGATCAACGTGTTCTGAGATCATTGAATGTGCGGATTATGGAACATTACATCGAACAGTTAATATTTAACTAAGAGACAGAGACATTGAACACCCAATAAATAGTGATAAAGAATTTATAGTTGATATATTGAACTAAATAGTAAATGTTTTTTCTACTGGATTTATTTGTGCGTTAAATACGTTCTGATAAGAGACACTTAAGTTAATAAGATAACTGAGAAAGAGATACTTTTTATTACATATTATAATGCATGTATGTTTGTATTATCTATTAATTGTAGGTAGAACAATTTAACAACCAGAGTGGTTACTTTGTTTGACAGCTATTGAAATATGGTATGTAAAAGCTTTATTCTAGGCTTAGGATTACAATAGATAGTCATTGATCGATCCCTTTAGTTTCAATATAAATACTCTGTGATAGTAGAGATAGTTAGGGATCTGTTATTGTTAATCTGGTCATCTAATTAATCTACTATGCATATGTATATAGAAGTAAAGTATTAATAGTGTTTTTAGCATATTGTTTTTTTTTCAATAACTTAAAAAAAAAATCTAGAAATTTTTTTTATAATATATTTATAATTTTGAGTTATCAAGCAGTTAATTAATTAACAGCAGCATTCATTTTGAACAAACTCACACGAATTCGAAATGTGCCATTTTCGTAAATACCTCCGAATCTTTATTTCGCACATTTTGATTTGCAGAAACCTTGTGGAAAGATATACCAAGGTTTTTTACGGAATTATTACAATAATTAATAATAAATAACTGCATAGCACTGAACTCTTCCGTCTTGAAATACCAAAAACCGACGATTTTTGGAGTAATTCACATTAATCTATCTACTCGCCCTATGGGCTTTCTGTTTGTTTATCCCACAAGATCTCTCAGCATGTGCTTAACATGTCATATGTGACGTGGGTGGGGGCGTAGCGTCAAATGGTCCATTAGCCAAAAAGGCACAAAAGAAAATGAAAAGCTTTCGCTTCTGAGCTTTCATTTCGTGGGCTCATCAGTCAGAACCAACCCCTCGACGAAAAGCTCACATCTCGAACCAGGTAAGGGATTCCAATCGCCAGTGGAATCCCACAAAATAAGAACCACAAACGAAAACTCAAAATAAAAGAAAAATTGTCTGGCTATTGGATCTAGAAAGAGGCCGTCTCACGGTAAAAGCTCAGGGGAGAAATCTTTTGTGTCTTGTTGACTTATTGTTTTATGATTATTTCGTTACTTTTATTGCTTTCTTCTATTTGTGTTCAAATGAAACTTATAAAGAAAGTTTCCTTTTTTGTTTCACGACTTTAAAAAAAAAATAAGAAGAATTTTTAAGAAATTACATTTGAAGGAAAGTAGATTAAGTTCTTTGTCAATAAAGAATAAGATAAGGATTTCCAATAATCTATCCTGCAATGAAATAGACTCAAATGGACTAACTATAACTGACTATTTTTCTTGATAATTAAACTAGTATTCAAGAAACCAATTGTAGGTAAAAATAATTGAATGAATAACAACAATGAAAAACTTTCAAATACATGATTTGTTTTCTTATTGAATACATATTTATAGACTAGGATTATTGTTGTTATGTTTAAAGAAAAACTCAGCAGAGTATTTGATTTGTTTATATATTTAAAACTTAGATCTACTTACATTGGTTGACGACATCTTGGTTACACAATACAAGTCTCACCGGAAAACCGGATTCAATCGTCATCCCGCACATGCGCACTAATGACGTTTTGTCTATTCCAACACCCCTCCTCAAAAAGACATTAGTTAAATTAAAAACTTTAATTTAAACAGTCCATTTAAACAGTCCATAATTCAATAGTTCATGAGGGTATTAATGAGCTCATTAACAGTCCAATACACTGGATGCACTTTACATGCTTTGGAGTAAACAGTCCTTTTGTCATTACATCTGCAGCATTTCTTCTGTTTGTAAATACTTTACAGTCACTTGTTTATTTTGCACTGCTTCACGGATGAAATGATATCTGATATCAATGTGCTTGGTTCGGTTATGAAAAACTGGGTTTTCGGTCATGTATCTGGCACCAGAATTATCGTTGAACAGTATGGTTGGCTTTTCAAAGTTTCCCATAATTTTTGCTATAAATTTCCTGAGATATATAGCTTCTTTTGCAGCTTCCGTTATTATATGCCATATACTCTGCTTCTGCACTTGATAAGGCGACTGTTCGCTGTTTTCTAGCTTCCCATCCTATGGCTGCGTTGGCCAGTTTGAAGATATAACCAGTATATGATCTTCGGTCGATGGTATTTCCACCCCAATCAGCATCTACAAAACCGATCAATTCTTCCTTGGATTTTGTAAATGTCAAACCGTAGTTTGTGTCCCTTTTAAGTAACGTAAGACTCTTTTTCCTGCTTTCCAATGTTCTTGGTTGTAGTCAGTGTTGAATTGACTTAAAATGCTTACAGCATATGAGATATCGGGACGTGTGGATGTGGCTAAATACATTAATGAACCGACAAGATTCTGGTAAGGAATTTTCTTCATTTCCTTTTCTTCTTCTTCTGTTTTTGGCTTCGTATTTTTCGACAACTTGCTATTTGGATCGAGGAGTGTTGAAATTGGCTTGCAATTTTCCATTCCGAAACGCTTTAATATATCTTGAATATATTTACTTTGATTCATTGTAATCTGCTTCTTCTGCATGTCTTGTTTTAACTGTATTCCCAAACAATAATGCATTGGTCCTAAGTCTTTCATTTCAAATGACTTTGCCAAATTCTTCTTAATTGTTTGTAGGGTTTTGACATTGCTTGAAGCGATCAATAAATCATCAACATAAACTGCAATTATTGTAGTTTCTTCATGCCGTTTCTTTATGAAAACACAGGGATCTGCATTCAACGGTTTAAACTCCATTCGTTTCAGTTCGTAGTCGAGTTTCTTATACCATTGTCTTCCCGACTGCTTCAAACCATCTAAAGCTTTACATATTTTGGAAACTTTATTTTTGGAGGTTGCTGTCGAAATATTTCCTGGTATTATGTTTTCCAATTTCTCCGGAATTTCCATGTAAATTTCTTCTTCGATTTCTTCATTTAAGTATGCACTGACGAATTCGAGTTGATGTACTTCGAGTTCCAACTCTATTACCATAGCCATCATCAATCGAATTGATTCCAGTCTAACATTGGGAGAAAAAGTCTCTTAAAAATCAATTCCTGGTTTTTGTGAAAAACCTTTCGCTACGATTCTTGCTTTCCTGCGTTCAATTGAACCATCTGCTTTACATTTGGTTCTTAAAATCCATCTTGAACCAACAACTTGTCTTTCTTTTGGACGATCAACAAGTGTCCAAGTTTTATTCTTGACTAATGCTTTATATTCTTTTTGCATTGCTTCTTTCCATTCACTTGCTTCGGGAGAGACAAGAGCTTCTTTAGCTGTTACAGGATCTTCGAATTCACCAATCCTAATCATTTCAGCTGTTTCGCTTTTAGCTGATTCTTTTTTGTTTTCTTCATCGTTAATTTGAACGTCTTGTTCACTTGCTTCAGACTGTTCTTCTGACGTATTAGGAATCATCACATATTGTTTCCTTGGTCTTCCTGGTTTTTCAGTTCGGATTTTTCTTGGTCGACCTTGTCCTTTCTTCATTTTCTGAATGTTTTCCCCAGGTACATCCTGTGGATCGACTTCTTTGTCAGCTTCGTCTGAGAAAATATCCTCCTTATTGGTGGTGTTTATCCGTTTGAATAAAAACTCTCATCAATGACGTCTTCTATTTCCCTATTTGGTTGAAATTCATGGATAAACTTGACGTCTCTACTTCGGTAGACCTTTCTTGACTTTGGATCCCAAACTCTGTATGCTTTTGATTCTGGCGAGTAACCAATGAAAATACATTCCTTTGACCTTTCCTTTGTTGGGTGTTTTGTCAAGTATGAACGCTTTTGTTCCAAAAGTACGAAAGTATTTTACTGTTGGTTTTTTACCTTTCCACAGTGTATATGGGATTTCACCTTTTAAACTTCGTGAAGGACATCTATTCCTAATGTGGGTTGCAGTAAAAATTGCTTCTGCCCAAAAGGTTGTAGGTAATCCAGCCTGCATCAACATACATCTGGCCATTTCGACTAGAGTTCGATTTTCCCTTTCCGCTACTCCATTTTGTTGAGATGTATATTCTACAGTCAACTGGCGTTTAATTCCATTTTCGTGTAGGAATTTACAGAAATTTCCACTAGTATATTCAGTTCCATTGTCCGATCTTAAGCATTTAATTTTCTTCTCAGTTTGATTTTCAACCGAAACCTTGTACTGCTTGAAAATGTCTAAGATCTCACTTCTTTTCTTCAAGAAGTAAACATCGCACCATCGTGACTTATCATCGATGAACATAACGAAATATTTGGAGCCTCCATCGGATTGAACTGGCATCGGGCCACAAATGTCTGTATGAATCAATTCCAACGTTTGTTCACATCTGCTTTCACTTGCCTTTGGAAAAGGTGCTTGGGTTTGTTTCCCTTTGATACATATTTCACAAGGATTTAGTTTTTCCTTTGTATCAAATTTTAGTCCGTACACTTTATTCTGGATCATTAACTCCGTTAAATTCCTTTCATTTAGGTGACCAAACCTCTCGTGCCATTCTTGAATCGAATTACATTCCTCTTCTGCAATTCTGGTCTTTTCTTTCATTTCAGATACAAAATAACGACCTTCCTTCTTTTTGGCAGTCATTATTTTCCTTTTATTCTTTGGATTTATCACAATCGCTTTATCCCTTTCAAATATTACTTTGAGACCGTAATTCGTCATTTTCCCCACTGAAGAGTAAATTCGATCGAAGGTCAGGTACAAGCAAAGTATCATGAAGTTTAACAGTGTTGTTACTGTTTACCTTTACTTTAACAATTCCTGTTCCTTTTATTTCTGTAGTTTTGTCATCTGCTAGTCTTAAAGTTGATGTTCCGGCTTTTTCAAGTTTAATAAAACTTCCTTTATCTGCACACATGTGAGATGATGCACCAGAATCGAGACACCATTTTCCTTTCTGATTAACAGCGTTAACTTCCATTGATGTTTCAACGCGTCTCGTTGAATGGCTACTTGTAGGCTGTTGTTTCCTCTTACTAGGTAATTTAGCTCTACAATCTTTCGCCATGTGACCAACTTTATTACATCTATGACATTTAAATTTAAATTTGACATCTTCTTTATTTGTAACTTCCTCTTCATTACAATTTTTATTTTTCTCTCTATTTTTACTGCAAGCGTACATTGCATCTGTTGAATTACTGTTCAAATAATCTCGCTTCCTAGCTTCAAACTCTTCCATCATCTTAATCCTAAGTATTTCAGGAGTAGGTAATGTTTCTTGAGTCTCTATTGCTATTCTGAAGGAGTCATACACATCAGGGATACTATACAGCAGTAATATTGTAAGTAGTTCATCCACAAGCTTTAAATTCACTTCTTCCAGCTTAAACTACGATGTCGAAAAAATTTTCCAAATGATCACTCATATTTTCACCTTCTTGCATTTTCAGCAAAATGAGTCTTTTTGGCAAAATTCCGAACGGACCTCCGAACGGGCTCCCAACGTTGTTATTAATGAAACATTTGTCTTGTTATTAATGAAATATTGTGTCAAGTGTAATGACATCGTTATTGTTGTTATTAATGAAACATTGTGTATTGTTGCTTAAAAATCACTTTAAACGTGCCATGGCTGGTAGATCGCAAGCACCAAGAGTAATAACGATTTAGTCATAAGTCGCACATATTCGGACAATACATATTTTTTTTGTTAATATGTTGAGCGAAAACTATATGATTTGATGTGTAATAACTCTGGCTATGTGTTATCTTTCACAGTCATACTGTTATCTGTCATTAAAAAGGCTTATATAATTTGGGACCGCCGTTCGGAGGTTTTCATAATTTGGGACCGTCGTTCGGAGTTTTGCGTCTTTTTAGTAGCATCGCCTTCCGAGCAGGTCCTTGTGACTGATAGATTTGATGCAGCTTTTCCCAAATCTCATGCGATGTGGCGCATCCTTTTATTTGTTTTAGTTCCGCCGAACTAATCGCCAGGATTAAATCTGCTCTCGCCTTTTCATCAGCTGTTGTCCAGTCTTCGATCGCCCTTTGAGAATTAGAATCTCCTTCTAAAAGTTTTGGCTTAATTCTGCTACCATTTACGTATGCCCACGATTCATTTTTGATAAGTAAGGCTTGAACTTTTATCTTCCAAATATCAAAATTGTCTTTCGTTAACGGTTCTGTAATTCTATGCATCTTTCCGTCAGTTCCGTCAGTTCTATGCATCATTCCGTCAATTCCGAAAGTTAGGCTTAAAGGCTTATCACTTTATTTCAAAAGTATTTTAATAATTTTCTTTCTAGATAGTTCAGGCGCATTTGGAAGTGTTGTCTGGGCCATAACCTGTTGTTATGTTTAAAGAAAAACTCAGCAGAGTATTTGATTTGTTTGTATATTTAAAACTTAGATCTACTTACATTGGTTGACGACATCATGGTTACACTATACAAGTCTCACCGGAAAACCGGATTCAATCGTCATCCCGCACATGCGCACTAATGACGTTTTGTCTATTCCAACAATTATCTTCATTCAAACAGTGCGGACTGAGACCCAAATACTTTAAGTTGATCATTGAATTTTGTGGAAATCCATTCATTTGCTTTAACGAGACACGTGATCAAACAAACAAAAGAGAAAAATATCAAATCAAATAGTGAAGTCAATAACTTTACAATTCTTTCAATAGGAAGATGCTTTACTAACTGTTTATTTATTTTAGTTTTTAATACTTTCCTTTGTTTTATATGTTCTAAATTATTTTTTTACTAATAAAATTTTCTATTTTGAAAACTTTTTTACTTTTGAAATAGTTTAATTTATCTACTAACACAAGCCAATTGCTTAAAGTCACAAAAATAACTAAAATATGGTTAAAGTTCTTTTAGAGTTTCTAAAACAATATTTATTAAAATAAAATATTTATTATTTGGATTTTCTTGAGATAATATATTTTGTAGCTTAGTTTATTCCTGATATTCATTACTTTAGCAATAATTTCTATTTTTTGACATTACATTATAAAAGTTATTCCACTGTGTTTAACGGAGGAAAGCTGTCCTGTAAATGTCCCATATTCTGGGACATATCTATGCAGATCTATCTGTGTGCCCTCATTCGCAATTGTGGAGGTTTTTTGAGCGAGGTGGAATTTTCATTTGTTCAGCTTTCTATTGCATTGTCGCGTTCACGAAACAGAGACAACATCAAAATATTCGTCAAGGAAAAAAAAAACAAGCGACGGTCAAGGTCATTTGCTAAATGATGCTAGAAATTTCACTCCTAATGTGATGTATAATCAAGCCTTCACCAATAAGCAAATTCATTTATGTTCCTAGCAATGCATTCATTGTAATTTTCTATCCATCATATACACTATCCGGCCACTTTATTAAGTACACCTCCTTTAGCCTTCAAAACAGCCTGAATTCGTCAAGGCATGGATTTCACAAGATGCTGAAACGTTGTTGAGGTATTGTGTACCATGCAGACATGAGAGTGTCATGCAGTTCCTGAAGATTTGATGGCCTGGAGCGAACAGCCCATTCCAGTTCATCCTACAAATTTTCAATCGGGCTGAGATGCGGGGACTGAGCGGGCCACTGCAGCAAGGAAAAGTCATCGTCATGTTCCTCAAACCATCCCATTGTAATGCGGGCTTTGTGCACCGGCGCATTATCCTGCTGGAAGTAGTCATCTGCATGAGGATAAACTGTTAACATATACGGTTGCACTTGGTCAGCTATGATGTTTAGGTACGCTCTAGCATCCTGACGTGCCTCCAGAGATATCAATGGACCCAACGTGTGCCAGGAAAACATCCCCCACATCATGACACTGCCTCCACTGGCTTGAAGAGTTGTTGTGAGACACAGCCTTTGTGCGCAGAGCGGGGGCGTACCTAATTAAGTGGTCGAAAGTGTATATGACGGGCAAATTTTCTATCTAGAATAAAAGTCATCAGTTTGTTGTCCCGTGATTGTTGATGGGGCATATACACTAGTACCTAAATGTTTATCGATGCGTCTAAGCTATTACAAGAATAGATTAATGATAAGCTGTTTTCTGATGAGACAGGAATGTCGTTGTAGTTTGATAATTAGAAATTGAATTAAACTTTTGTGTTTCGTTTTTATTAACATTACTATTCCAATATTAATGATCAATTTGTTGTCGACTTTATTCTATTGAAATTTATTGCTGTCGTTTTGTTACCGTTATTGATCTTATGTGGGTTTCTTATTACTAAATCATCTGCATAAGCTTCTGACACTGTGACTTCTAAAAGACTGAATTTAAATAAATAATTGGTTGTAAAATAGAAACTGGCATATTTTTTTTTTTTTTTATGAAATGTGAAATTGTGTTGGCCGTGCCGCATGGTCGCGTGCTCTCAGGCGTCGGTCTGCAGTGAGGCGAGTGTGCCGGTACCCGGGTTCAAATCCCGGTCGAGAGCATGGATGTTTCAATTTCCTTTTCTGTGTTTATCAACCTCTTCTTCACTTTCTCTTTGGTCTGACGTCATTCGTAATGGCGTCCTGGAGAAGGCAATGGGAAACCACTCCAGTATCTTTCCTTAGTCCGTCTATGGCTTCTTCTAAGGGTTCGCCGTTGTGCGACACTAGAAACCCATCGACCGCGTACCTCCGGATCGGCGATCGCACTTAGTGGAGCGGAAATTGTGTTGACAAAAATGTGTTCTGAAGAAAAAAAAAAAAAAGTAGTTTTCCATTTCTCTATTTATTTTTTAGACCCAAAAAATAACTATGCGCTATTCAGATAAATTGATGGAGATATTTCATCTCAGGAAGAAATATTAGCTGAACTGTAATCAATGGAACTGTAATCAGTACGATATTTGGTAAGAAATAAGATTCTTCTATTAATCATTATTACAGATAATCAATGGACCGTTTGGGCGGGGATGGGCGGGGCTTCGTAGTTCCAAAATATCCCACCAGTCTACTTTCTGGCTTGTGGGAAAAACAAAGCCATGTGCTTCGTTTTAACCTGTGTAGATATAGAGGAAATATTACATTAAAGAAGGATATTCCAAGCGTTTTTACAGAATTATTACAATAAGGATCTGCACAGTACTGAACCATTCGTCTTGACATCGACGATTTTTAAGTAATTCACACAAAGTTATATGTTTGTTTATCCCACAAGCTCTCGCCGCATGTGCTTACACGTCATACGTGACGTCGATAGGGGCGTAAACCTCAAGTGGTCCATTCTGTTATTTTTGATTGAATATACTATTAATTTTCATTTCACTTTCGCTAAGACAAAATTGATTTTAAAAAAATAAACGAAGCTATTTTGGATATTTATTTTTAGTTTCTCTTCTGCCACGGATGAATTTATAATTGTTTGAATTTCTGAAGTTGAAATTTTGAAAAATACGCCTATTACATTAATACAAGTTATTAATACAAGCTTATATAAGTTAGACATTTCAAAAACACAATGCAGTCTTGTCCTTTTGTGCAAAAATAACTTAGGCATCCTTTTCACGACGAATGATAAAAACATGAATTTTTTTTTTTGATTAATTATGGTTATTATAATTGAAATTAAGTAAACACACAAAAGGAAAATTGAATCTTAAGAATTTTAAATTTCAGTTTTTCATTAATAAAAAATAACTGATAAAACTCTGCTTTTTTTTTTTCATTTAATAAATTTTTACAATTACATTAATAAATAAATACAAGAGTCGTCTTCTTAATTAACCTCATTCTTTGTTCTTTCGATGTCTCAGTCTAGATTCCAATACCTTTAAGCCAAAAACGTTCTCAGGGTTTAAGCGTTTAAGCGTTTAAGCGTTCTCAGGGTTAATTTTACAGATGATTCAGAGAATCACCTGTAAAATTCAGAGAATTTATTTCTTTTAGAAGGAGAAGGAATTTTATTTCAAGAACGATTGAATCCCTCAAGTACCTGACAATGGTCTTATTGCAATGGAATGTACGATGAATTTATAAGTATTATTTTTAAATCCAACAAATGATCTAAAGTGAGTGTTAACACTTTCTGTGCATAGAGGTTTCTGGAACTTCCATGCTGTCTTCGTAAGTTGTCTTGAAGTTTAATTCGTTTCTAAATTTGAGTTTATTTATTTAACAAACTGATTATTTGTTTGATTTTATTTGAAAAGTCATTGCTTTTGATTTTTCTTTAATAGAAATCCCAAGGAAGTTTTTAATCCTTGAATTTCTGGCAGTTTAATCCACAATTATTTCAAACATTTGAACACAAGGGAAGGATAAAAAAGACGAAGGAAGAACAAAAGGAGAAGCAATTAGTTCAGACTTAAATTATTCCATTTCTTTCCTTTCCTTTCTCTTCAGTTCCATTTAATGTTTTTACCTTAATCTTTTGTTTCTCTTTTTCTTTCTTTCTATTCCTCGTTTTCGTTTCACTCATTCTTCCATTTCTATTTTTTTTAATCATTTGGATCAGTGATTATTTTATCTTTTAACGTATTTAGTCACCATTTTTTATATTTTAAGATTAGAATGATTTTTAACATTAAAACATTTCTTAAATTTCTCTTTTAAACCATTTTAGCTAATAATAAAGACATTCAACAAATGAATTATTTTAAATGTCTTCATCAAAATCGAAAAATAGAAACTGAATGGATGGTTTCATGTCCTGTTACCTCCTAAACAAAAAAAAAGTCATAAAATCTTTTTAAAATGTGTTTATTAAATCCTGTTACGCTCTAAATCTTTTATTCAATACCTCCAATTCATTCAATATAGGTATTTCTGATTTAGAAACTCTAAAACTCGATTATTTTTAGAGTTGAATATTCAAAATAGTTCAATTACTTTAAAAAAAAAAAAAGTTTTTTTCAATAACTCAATCAAAATTTTTGCTCGAAATTAAAATTTTTGAAACAATTCTTAAATCATTTTTTTTTTGTTAATAGGAATAACTAATCAAGTTCCTTTAAAACTCTTTTTTTCTGATTCTTTGAATATTTTTCCTCCTTATTTCAAAATAAGATCCCCATAATGAATACAAAAAAAAAAAAAAACCCGAACAGTTTTTTGACTGCCTCCCACCTACACAATCAGATAGCATCAATCTTCCATCACCAGCTAGCACACAAACACTCACTTATTAAGAACACGTTCCCTTACTGCAAGTGCAAACCACAAAACATATTAGTCATCCACCCACAAACTGTACAAACTCACCACCCGCGACACCCAGTAGCGCCCTTGATTCAACCCTTGATTTAGTAGCTGCATGATTCAAGGGGTCGTAAGGAATTCCATGGCAGACATCGTCACGAACTCAAGTCAGCCTCATTTTGACATGGAAGAGTCGAACAGATAGCTGACGAGTGGTGAACTGTTTGGGGAGACCTCATGATCGCGATACAGGACCAAGTCTTCCCCATAACCAACTTCAAGAAACACATTCATCAACAGCTAGCACACAACACTCACTCATTAATAACACGGTCCGTACTACAAGTACACACCACAAAGCGTACTAGAGTCACCCTCACATAAGCTGTACTGGGACCGTCCCATTCACACAGACAAAACCATAATCACAACAGACCTGACATCACACTTGTTGATAAGGTCAACAAACAGACCTATCTCATTGATATTGCAGTGCCTATCAGCAAGAACATGCAGAAAACTCATGCAGACAAGATATGTAATTAAACAGACCTAGCACACGAGCTCCAGAAGCAGTGGAAGCAGAACTGAGTATGTGTTGTACCCATCGTCCTGTCCGCCACTGGTCTGGTGCCTCACACATTGCACCCCAGCCTCAGCATACTAGGACTTCATAAAAACACTTATGCACAACTCCAGAAGGCTGTGATACTCAACACAACATGCGTAGTTAGGAAATTTATGGACACAAGCACACATCCCTAACCATTCTTGCACACGTCTTTACACTTGGCAATATGTGCTTTGGTGCTTGACTCGCCATATTGTCTTTGATTGGAAAACCCAAGGTTTGGAATGTTTACATAATAATAAATATTAAGTTTTCTATTCCTAAATACATAAGTTTAAGTGCCGTTAGGAATTATAAATTTCTTTAAAAGATTCTGATTATAGATATAATATAACTCCCTCATTTGATACATATTTTTTGAATAAAATATTAAAGAGTAAACTTATCTGACTTATATTATACTAGACTCTTACTATCTATCTATCTATATCGCCCGTAACACCCAATACTGGGTATGGACGCTCTCCTACCAGAGGAGTTTAGGCTAGATACCGCAAGGGGGCGCCAACCCCAAGGGAAGAAACGGACAACACAGAAGAAAGGAAAGTGAAACACCCATGCAACAACCGGGATTCGAACCCACTAGACTCTTACTAATGCTGACACAATGTGCTGCCAGATTAGCGAGAATGACGGATTACTGAGACTGCCTAAAAATTTAATTTCATTCATTACATTTGAGGCTGAGAGATGCGAAAGGGACATTATCCACTTTTTAAAAAAACTACAGAAAGAAAGAAAAGCTTATAATTACTCAAATACAATAAACTCCCGATTATCCGCGGGCGGATTATCCACCGACCTCTCCTATTTCCATTTTATTTTACTGCACAATAAATTACGGAATCAACAAACATTTTTTAAATCTAGAATAAGATATACAAAAAAAGAGGCACATTTAGTAACGTCCAAGTAGGGGTTTTTCGTGTTTCGACAGGAAAAAACAAAAGCAATTAACCGATTTTTTTGTTAAAAAGTAAGAAAATAAAGTAAAATAAAATAAAATAATTGGTTATAATGTATGTACTGCCATTTTAATGTAAAGAAAACATGTTAAAAGCATTTTTGTGTAGATTTTCGTCCTTTTTCGTCCTATTTCGGATTATCCGTGGAATTCGCTTATCCGTGGTTGCCGCGCCGCTCAACTCCGCGGATAATCCGGAGTTTACTGTAGTTGTACAATTCCTACTTTCTGTTCACTAACTCATGAACATTTGACGAAGTTAATGAAAAACAGTATTTTAAATTGGATTAACAAAATTAACAAAAAAGATATAATGTCCCTTTTCCATCTACACGCCTCAATTTAATGTTACAAGTTTACTACAAGTATCAAAATTAAAGAAACAAAATAAAAATCAAACATACGTAAGAGACAATAAATGATAATGGTAAAAAAACACGATCAAGACGACTTAACTGTCTCATTTACAACAATGAAATGATCTTATTATATCATTTTGTAAAGAGACTGCAGCTTGTTTTCAATGATTATTTCATTATTATCTTCTCAAAGAGGGAAGTTATTTGAGAAATTTTTTGTTGGTATCTTTTGTTGCTGTGATAAGCATTTTGCTCTCAACAATAACACATTTTTCAGAAAATTAACTTTTTTCCACTTATATTTGGATCGTGATGAAATCTGAAGTGAAGTTTATGATCCTGAACTGGCTTAAAGTTAATTAAGAAAGAAAAAAAAAGAAAAAACAAACAGAGAAATCCAGAATATCTGTAGCACATTGTATGTTAGCCAACGACCCAAAAACATTTTGTATGAAATAAGGATTTCCCTCAACAATCAGCATGAGATAAAAAATTAAGGTAATTAAATTTTTATCTAAAGACTTAAGTTATAGGATACAGTCAATCTTAACACCAATATAGCTCTTCCAGAAATGTTTCATGCTGTTGATGAAAGTATCAGTAAACAGTTACGATCATGTTCTTTTAAAATTCTTTTTAGCCCCTCAATGTCTCAGAAGAGGAGGTTGTGGGCAGCAGTATATCTTCCCACAATATCCCAGACATGTTCAATAGGATTAAGATAGGGAAATTTGATTGGCCAATCCATACCTTGGGAAGGTTTCTTCTTGAAGATATTGATCTAATTATTCTAGCTCGATGAGGATGTGTATTACGTCACAATACGAGATGCCATGTATCGTCTACTGTATCTGGATAAGGTCAAATCAAGGTTCCAGGACATCATTCCTATACAAATTTAACATTCCTCTTGGAAGCACATCCAGGTCTGTCCTCCACTAACGAGATGCGATCCTCAACAAAACACTATAAAGGCTTTAATGGGTAGGAGGGATTAACAGCGTATCCCTTGTTCTATCCAGATCAATGCACGCCTAGAATCGCTCTGCAAAGCAAATCTGAACTTATCTGTGGCAAGTACTGATCTTCATTGGTTTTTTTAAAATCCAGCTGACATGGGAAATCTTGTTTATTACAAATGTTCCTTCCACGACCGGATAGAAGCATGGTTATCTCTTTTCTGAAGTATTCTGCATACAGTAGAAACAGATACCAGCATTCCTATAATCTTAGCTGTTTCGGATAGCAATGCTGTTCATTCGGGCATATAATCGAAGATAGCGGTCATCCATGGAAGTTGTAGTCCAACATCTTTGAATCTTTGTGAATTTGAACTTCCAAATGATTTGAACTTCTTGCACTTCCAAAAATGAACGAAGGATTTTTTAGCCCTTCCTCCTTAGCTTCTGGCTTTGACTTTTATCAAAATCAATAGTTTCTTAAAACACCTACGAAGAACAAAAAAGCTTTTAAACGTAGTTTCATTTCGAAAATGCATGTCTGTCTTTGTGTGATCTCAAAAACTAAGTCTTGGAGTTTTAGAGATAGGTGTAGATAAGACAATCCTTAAGATTTCGAACTATCTTTTTACTTGAGTGAACGACTGTTTTTAGTCTTGTGATAAGATATTCCCATTTTCCGTTTTGTCTGTCCTGTAGGCAAGTATCAATAAAATCTCATTAAAATATCATTAAAATCTCTTAAAATTATCATTAAGCACAACAAATCACAACAATTGCGCCTTTTGCATTCGCAACAATCACATTTATAATAATATGGAAATTAAAGCAATATCAATAATATTTTCTTATCAGAAGACGTTGCGAAGCATTGTGATTGATTTACTTGATTTCTGATAAGTCGCTATCCTTATCAGAAGACTTATATTCCCGTTTTGTCTGGGGACTTTAAGGAATGACGTCAGACCCGAAGAGAAAGTGAAGAAGAGGAAAGGGAATTTGAAACATCCATGCTCTCGACCGGGATTGGAACCCGGGTACCGGCATACCAGCCTCACGGCAGACCGACGCCCGAAACCGCACGACCACGCCGGCACCGAAATTGATATCGTTAGACGTTTGTCAATTTGTACACCTCGCTAACGCCGACGCTTATCATGGAATCCATACAATATATTGTTGACACGGATCCTAATATCCATGAATGCTTATTTTTTAATATACAGGAAATTGCGCAATTATTGGCCCTTTTTATTTCAAATGCAGGTCTTTTCTTTTAATGGACGCATTTACACACAAACTTCTGCGGTTTTTATGAGATTGCCCTTCTCCGCCATAATGGCGGAGTGCGTCATGAAAATTATTGAATATCTTGCCTTTCCTTGGACAGTGTTCTAATAATGTGCACTATATGTGCAGGTACGTTGATGATTCGTTTTTGATCGTGAACGATCATTCCACGGACAACATTCTTACAGATTTCAACCATATACACCCGAAAATACTATATATAATAGAAAAGGAAAAAAAGGTTGTTATTCTTTTTTTGGATATTTTGATTGAAAAACAACAAATGGGTTATAAAACCATGGTATATCGAAAACCAACAGATGCCTTGGTTACCCTTAATTATTTAAGCTCGGTCCCTAATTGCTATAAAAGGAACGCGGTAAATATGGCAATGGAAAGAGCCATCAAAATTTGTTCGAACTCTGCTATCTTGGTTGAAGAAATTAAATATATTAAGTATATTTTTTAAAATAATGGTTTCCCTATTGAAGTTTTGGACAAATACATAGAGGGTTATTTAAACAAGGTACGTTTTAAAAAAAGACCGCGTATCTTTCCTATTAAAGAAGCTAATGTCACAAATATCAGCAACAAAAATCCCATCAAAAAACGATTCATACCTATAACCTATGATAAAGTTTTGTTCAAAAGATTAAGACCAATCTTGGGAAAAGTAGAACTCGGTTTAGCCGGCAAACCAAAGAAAGACAATTAGTAACATGTTAAGAGATAATAAATCCAAAAATAGAAATAAGTTGTTAAAAAAACAGGATACCGTATACGGTATAAGATGTAAAAATCAGAAAGGGAATAAAATAGTAGATGCCTGTATATCGGGCAGTCAAAGCGCTGTTTGGAAAAGCGATTGAAAGAACACGTATATGCGGTAAAGAAAGAAAATATGGCATATCAACTACTTCACATTGTCGGAATATGCACCACGAGCTAGATGTTAAAAATCCTATTGTTTATAGTAGCAAGCGAGATTCATATCTTCGCAATTCTACGAGTCGGGCATATGAGACTCCGCAAGAGTTACAATCAGGACTTATCAACAGCCAATGTCCTGGAATATGGAATTTAAAATTCCTATACGTAAATACACGTAATAAACAGAATTCTATTTCCGTCCAGTGTTTCAGTTTTTCTACACCAGGGACTACCTGGGCTTCCGCCCAGAATCCAACGGATGTTCATTTCTATTAACGAATCCATTCAAGGAGGATCAATTTTTTAACGAGGGACACACTTGATAAAGGACCATATTAGATAGTTCGAAACGTGGTGATATCTTTTTTAAATGTTTTTTAAGCATTTTTTAAATATTTTTTAAATTGTTACGTTTTTTTAATAGTTGACAAATCAATATGGATTTCTTCTAAAAGTACTTTGACTTTAAAATAATAAAAAAAAAGACAAATGGAAATATACTCGAATGCATGGAAATCGACTCAAACTGAAACGCAATGGTGAACCTTAAATTGCAGCAAAATTTTTGATCGTTTGGAAACTGCAAATAATAAAATAACAAAGAATATGCCATTCCCATTCACGTGACACACAGAATGTTCCGGATGAATGTATTTTGTAAAAAATGTGAGGAAAACAGTAATATAGAAAAGACGTAGTACCAAATGCGTTCATTTTATTACAAAGACAAGGCCACAAATTGAGCTGAATTAGCATTTATTGCGAATCAATACATGGTGTTGCCATCTCGAGCTCTGATAACAGCTTCCATTCGGCGTCTCATTGTACGGATCTCATTCATGACCTCAATATTGTTACGCAATATTACGCAATATTATTCCATTCCTCTTCTAATGCCCTCTTCAACTCCTCGATTGTTTCTGGAGCGGGATTTATACCAAGAACTCTTCTTTTAAGGAGGTCTCAAAGATGTTCGATCGGGTTGAGATCAGGACTATGTGCAGGTCACCGGATACACTCAATGCCAACTGCATTCAGATAATCCCGAACAGCAACTGCGGCGTGTGGCCTCGCGTTGTCATGCATGAAAATGAAGTTTTCTCCGACGAATTCAGCATACGGCAATACATATTGTTGCAGCACTTTGGTTCTATACCGGTGAGCTGTCAAGTTTGGCAGAACGTGAAATGCCTGCCCATAGCATGCAGGAGCCTCCATATCTGACCGTTTCATGGTCAGCATTGCGCAAAACGTTCACCAGGCCTTCGATAGACACGGTTTCGTCTTTTATTGCCATGCAAGCACATTCGAGTTTCGTCAGAGAACAACACTGAACCCCATTGCGCTGAGTTCAATCAGCATGATAGCGAGCAAATTGAAGGCGGGTTTGCCGATGAGCTGTGGTCAGAAGTGGTTCTGTTGCAGGCCTACGTGGGGGTCAAATTTCCTCCTGTAGTCTTCTTCTGACTGTCCAGCCACTGACAACTACCCCGCGTTCACGGTGAGCTCTTGTTGGACCTGAATGCCAGCCAAATTACGATTGTGTAGTGCAGTGCTAATAATAAATCTGTCACCTCTTGCAGTTGTAGCTCGATGTCCACCAGAACCTGGTCTTCAATGAAAGGCATCAGTCTCCTGGAACCTCCGATAGACCGTGATACAGCTGACTACGACCTATGCAACAGTTTCGCGACATATCTGTTGAGTGTGACCCTGCTATAGTAAGACAACAACTGCCTGCGCCACTTCCTCGGTTGTTGTATCTATCTTTCTGGAATAATAATGACGATAGGATTCCAATAGGATTCCAATAGGATTCACATTCATGAAAGGATATGTAAGTCTCGCTTATACAACAATTTCACGTGTTTCCGAATGGTTACGTACTGCTACGCACGTGAACTTCATACCCCTTCCACCAATTACCGGCCTATCTCAAAAACTTGTCGTATTATCACTGGTTCGGTGTCATATGAACATAAATTTCAAATTCTTTGTTATTTTATTACTTGTAGCTTTGAAAAGATCGAAAATTTGCGAATATTTAAGATTCACCATTGCGTTTCAGTTTGAGTCGATTTCCTTGCACTCGAGTGTTTATAAAAAAATTGAAATGTATTTATTTTTTGGAGTTTGTATATTTTGATTGCTTTTAATTTTCCAGTGCGTCATTATTTGCTATTATAAAAATATTTATTTATAAAAATTATTAAAAGAAATTGAATTTGGAAATCTGTATATTGTCTTAAGAATAATGAAGTCTAAAACGATTGTTGGGGTAGGGACGCATTTCGAACAATAAACAGGGGATGTTCCTTACTACGCTACTAGATGATTAATCGTTTTGCATCTAAATAATAATGATTAAAATGATTTTAAGTCTTAATCCCGTAGTATTTGGTTTTCTTAATTAAGTGATATTATGTTTCACTTCGTTTAACTTTTCCCATGTTTTGGTCACTCAAGCATCTTCATTTCAACTTCATTTCATTGAACTTACAGGAACCAGACATACATCACCTAAGTCTCAGTCTCAATCGGCTTCTTTGTTTTATAGACTTATGGTTAAGACGAAGTCTAATTTCGTTTCCTTTTGTCTCAATCTCTTACACATAATGGGTCCTTGTTACAAATGATTCCATTTTACTTGTAATCTCTTTTGTGAGTTCTGTTATAATTTCGGTTTCTATGAGATCATTATCGAATGAACGGCATTTAAGTTTAGTTCCATTGCAGTATGCAAACTTGGGATTGATGTTTCGCAACAATATTATTGGAGATCCAATCTTCAATGACAAACGAAGTTGAGGAATTCCGCTGAGATTCAATGCGTTCAGATACTCGGGCATTTAGAGATGTTCGTGTGGTGGATTATCAGAAGTGTCAGTTTTATTCGTACTTGTATTGTATGCTCTGTAGTCTCTCCTTGTATTCTTAGACTTATCATTCGATTGATGTTATCGACACTCTCGTTCATCTTGATTGATGAGCCGCATATTTATCATGAGTTTTTTGACTTTGATGTGATTCTAGCTCAAAGTTACAAATAGTGATTTTTCAGTAATCTACCTCAAATAAATAGTTCTTCTTTCTTTCTTGACTCTCTTTTTTTTCCAATTGATACTTTTGAGAGGTTCTTGAGTTACAAATAATGATGGTTTTTGAGTTACAAATAGTGATTTTTCAGTATACTGCTTAATAGAAATACTGCTTCTTTTTTTCTTGACTATCCTTTTTCATTCCAATTGATATTTTTCAGTGTTTGTAAGTTACAAATAGTGATTTCTCAGTATTTTACCTAATGAAGTGCTGCTTCTTTCTTTTTTGACTTTCTTTTTAATTACAATTGTTACTTTTCAGTCAAAGTCAGTTCAGTTTTGAGAGATAAGTCAAAAAAGCAATACGAAGAGAGTTGAAGTTTCCATGGCGTAATGAATAGATGTCTGACTTCGGATCAGAAGGTTGCAGGTTCGATTCCTGTCGCGGATGTTTCATTGAAAAAAATTCTTTCTATTTTTCATTCTCACAGAAAACTGCACCGGACAGACAGACAGAGAAATAAAAGATTTTAGTAATATAGATTCAGCTTCAATTTGTTTCCTTCTTACCTTAAGTTCGATACTTAAATAATCACAGCCTTTTTTCTATTACTTAGAAACTGATTCAATTAATTAAACTGTAAATAGTCCATACATTTACCATTCGATTCACACCCACACACAAAAAAAAACCTTCTAAAATGTCTTTGATTATGTACTTTATAAGTATTTATTATTATTACGTAAAAGTTTCAAACCATAGGTTTCCCCAGCTAACACAACATGGCGGGTCAAGGACCAAAGCACATATTGCCAAGTGTTGAGGAAGGATTAGGGATTTGTGGTTATGTCCATAAATTTCCTAACTATGCGTGTTGTGTTGAGTATCACAGCCTTCTGGAGTTGTGTATAAGTGTTTTTATGAAGTCCTAGTGTGTTAAGGGTGGGCCTGGTAGCTGAGTGGTCAGGGCGCTCGGCTGCGGGTTGGAGGCGCCGGGATCTATTCCGGGCCTCGGCGAAGGGCGGGGATTTTTCCATGCTCCTTTCACCTCCAAACGGGTCCTAGGGCCTACCCAGCCCTCTCTCGCATGGGTACCGGGTTTTAGGCGGGCGGGCGCCGGGCTGACCACCCGGCCCCAACTTCGTTCCGAGGTCATGGAAACTCTGGGAGACTGACCTCCCGCGCCCCGTACGCCGAGTCTGGCGTGGGATTTAGAGAGAGAGTGTGTTAAGGCTGTGGTGCAATGTGTGAGGCACCAGACCTGTGGCGGACAGGACGATGGGTACAACACGTACTCGGTCCTGCCTCCACTGCTTGTGGAGCTCCTGTGCTAGATCGGTGTATTTACTGATCTTGTCTGTGTCAGTTTTCTGCATGTTCTTGCTGATAAACACTGCAATATCAATGAGATAGGTCTGTTTGTTGACCTTATCAACAAGTGCGATGTCAGGTCTGTTGTGATGTATGGTTTTGCCTGTGTGAATGGGACGGTCCCACTACAAATTATGGGAGGTGGACTCTAATACGTTTTGTGGTATGTACTTGTAGTACGGGACAGTGTTCTTAATAAGTGAGTGTTTGTGTGCTAGCTGTTGATGAACAATCGACGCTATCTGATTGTGTCGGTGGAAGTAATCTATTTGGGAGAGAAGGGGACAGCCTGATATTATGTGGTCGATCGTCTAATGCGTAGTGTGGCATTTCCTGCATGTATCATGCGTGTTTGCGTAGTGTAGGATGTGTTTCTTGTAGTTGCGTATGGGATAACTTGGTCCTGTATCGCGATCATGAACCCTTCGGTCTCCCCAAACAGCTCGCCACTCGTCAGCCATCTGTTCGACCTTCCATGTCGACATGAGGCTGGCTGAGTTCGTGGCGATGTCTGCCGTGGAGTTCCTTACGAGCCCATGATTCACGCAGCTGCTGAGTGTGAGTGTTAGGGCTGGTGAGTGTTGGAGAAGCGTTTTCGAGGTCCAGGGATGTGAGGTGTGTGTCAGCCTTGACAATTTTTGAGTGTAGTGAGGAGTGCTGTGCTCTTTGGTGGAAGTGTTCCCTAAGTGTATGTACTTGTTTTGCGTGTAGGGTGATGAGGTTGATGAGTCCTCGGCCTCCCTCCTTGCGGGGAAGAGTCATCCTTTCTGTAGAAGACTTGGGGTGGTGCATGCTGTGTTTCGTGAATGTAGTGCGTGTTGGGCATTGTAGTGCTTCGAGTTCAGTGTTTGTCCGTGGAATTATGCCGAACGAATATGTTAGTGTAGGGACGGCAAAAGTGTTAACGGCTTTAATTTTATTTCTGGCGTTGAGTTGTGTTTTGAGGATGTTTTGAACAAGAGCACGGTATGTTTTCTTGAGTGCGTTTTTCATGTTTGAGTTGTCAATGACGCGCGCTTGCTGGAAGCCCAGGTACTTGTAGGTCTCTCCCTTTTCCATGGATTGGATGGCCAACCCATGGTCCAGTTCGAAACCTTCCAAATTCGAAGTCTTCCCGCGTGTTATATATAGCTTGCGGCATTTGTCGATTCCAAATTCCATCCCAATGTCTTTGGTGAACTGTGTAAGTTGTATTGTTTGTGGCGTAGTGTTTAATATCATCCATGTAGAGTAAGTGTGTGATTTTTGTATGGTGTCAGAGTGCCTGAGGTAAGCCTATAACCGTGTTTTGTGTTATCTAGTATGTGGCTCAGTGGATTCAAGGCGAGGCAGAAAAGAGGACTCAAGGGGTCTCCCTGGAAAATACTCTCCTTATGGGAATAAGGATTATTATTATTATGCTTGTATGTTTCAAACCTTGGGTTTCCCCAGCAAAAACAATATGGCGGGTCAAGGACCAAAGCACATATTGCCAAGCGTAAAGACGTGTGCAAGAATGATTAGGGATATGTGGTTGTGTCCATAAATTTTCTAACTATGCGTGTTGTGTTGAGTACTATAGCCTTCTGCAGTTGCATAAGTGTTTTCGTTAAGTCCTAGTGTGCTGAGACTGTGGTGCAAAGTGTTAGGTACCAGACCAGTGGCGGACAAGACGATGGGTACAACCCGTACTCGATCCTGCCTCCACTGCTTCTGGAGCTCGTGTGCTAGGTCTGTATATTTACTGATCTTGTCTGCGTGAGTTTTCTGCATGTTCTTGCTGATAGGCAATGTAATATCAATGAGATAGGTCTGTTTGTTGACCTTATCAACAAGTGTGATGTCAGGTCTGTTGTGATGTATAGTTTTGTCTGTGTGAATGGGACGATCCCAGTACAGCTTATGTGAGGATGACTCTAATACACTTTGTGGTATGTACTTGTAGTACGGAACCGTGTTCTTAATAAGTGAATGTTTGTGTGCTAGCTGTTGATGTACAATCGATGCTACCTGATTGTGTCGGTGGAGGTAATCTGTCTGGGAGAGAAGGGGACAGCCAGATATTATGTGGTCGATCGTCTCATGCGTAGTGTGGCATTTCCTGCATTTGTCGTCATGTGTGTTTGCGTCGTGTAGGATGTGTTTCTTGTAGTTGCGTGTGGG
>JAFIDM010005346.1:1434032-1459398 GCA_023159025.1 Thereuonema tuberculata
AGGAGATTAATAATAAGAAAATCAGAGTTACAGTTTATTCTTTAAAGGGCAAAGGTTTTCCGTTCCAGTATATTGGCGAATCTCGTCAATTATTATCTAAACGTATTGTTTAGCAATACGCCTTAAACATCAGGATTATCTTACAGCTAAGCATTTTTTGCAATACAACCACTCTATTAATCTCGAAGAACTCACAGTATTATTTAAGGAATAGCGCCATTTCATGAGGAAGTGTAAAGAGTCTATTTACATCCTCACTAACGACAGCTGTGGTAATGACTGTTCAAAGTAGTTTATGGATTGGAGAAGAAATAAAAGGGAAAGAAAGTCGAAAAAGGGAAGGAAAAAAATTCCAGATAAAATCAGTTTTTTTTTTCTTCCAATTTTTTTAAAAAAATATATATATACATGTATTGGTGTGTATGTGTATATGAGTATGTATATGTATATGTATATGTATATAAATGTGAATCTCCCACATTATTATTTTTCTCCTCCCAATTTTTATTTATTTATTTATTTATTTATTTATTTTCTCCTATTTTTTTTTCTTATTTTGCTTCTTTTCTTGTGTGTGTGTGTGTTTTTCTTTCTTTATCACAGATTTCCCCAGATGATATGAAGATCTTAAAACGTTAAACGAATGGAAGCTGACTCCATTCGGTTCATTCCAGTTCCATTTCTCCTGGTGGAAGTTTGTTCCTGTTCGTTACCATTTCATTCATAACTGTTTAAAAGCATCATCTTACTTATGTTTAATGAAACACTGTCCAGCCAATGGAAAAAAGTGGGTTTCCTGTAAGTGTCTTTCAAATCCACATATGTATCGTGAGCAGGAATAAAATGGCATAGCAAAGCCAAAGCTGCTATTGCGTCATTAAACCCAATTCAGGCAATCAAGGAATGAATAATACTTCGTACATGACTCCGATCACTCAGGACTCTCTAATCTTGGTTGGGAAAGGCTAATGCTTCTGCTATCCTGGAAGATATCCAGGATAATATTTCTCCTTCATTATTATCAGAGATAGCAACGTCCATAGATGTTTGTTTTTGTTAATTCTGATCCCTGAGCAATTATCAATAGCTACTATTGTTATCTTCTTTAATTAACTAAAGTTGAACTCAAACTTTAACACGTATTCGCATCTAGCACGAAGTACAATGTTTTCATAGTAGGTCGCTATCAGATGAATACTGGGTAGGTCCTCGTTGACGGATGGGCTCCAGTTCCATCTTTGATGGTGTTCCTTTATGGCATTCTAAATTCAAGACATGACTTTTTCTTCCCATCTATTCAGTATTTGTATTTTGTTCTTAGGAGAGATGAGACGGAATGTATTCTCTACGAAAATCACGCTTCACTCATCTGAAATGTATCTAATATTAATCTCAGATCAACATCTTTACAAAACCGTACTTCAGGAATTGGGAGGAATTGTCAGTATTAGTGAGGACTAATATAAGAAATGTAAGAAGAAACGAAAAAAACAGTTCATTACCACTAAGAGTTTTAAATCTCTCTCTATTCGGTGTGAACATTTCTCTGACCAATGGATAAACAGTTTCTTCAGCTGAAAAACAGTTGACAGATTTCCATCAAATTTTGGTACTTAGTTTATTTTGGTCCAACTTAAAACCTAAGCCCATTTGTTAAAATAACTTCGCGTTTCCATTCCTCGCTTAAACGTTTTTCTTTAAAAACAAATTTGTTAACGATGTTTAATCATGATCAAATATGATTGTACCAAATAGGCTCAGTCTCAACTATGCGATGGAAAGTCTAGCTAATATGTACTAGAATCAAACATCTCTTATCTTGTATTTAATTAGGCATGGGTAGTTCGTGAACGAACTAGTTCATTGAACTAGTTCGTATAAAAGAACTATAGTTCATGAACGACCTAGTTCAAGTGAACTAGTTCATGGAAAGAACTATATAGTTCGCGAACGACCTAGTTCAAATGAACTACTTCGTTCTTTTACCACTCCACTATTGGCTATTGATGGAATTGGCTTATTTAGTTTTATATTAAGTATTTGAAAACCTTTTTTTTTTTTTTTTTGGGTTGTTAAGGTAAAAAGAACGACTTAGATCATTTGAACTAGTTCTTTGAAGTAGTTCAGTAAAAAGAACGACTTTGCCCATCTCTATATTTAAGAGAACATCCACTCGCTTCTCTTCTTTAAAAATCTTCTTTGCGACGAACTTCAAAAGCAATGAATCTCGCCGTGGGTCATTTTTCGTTCGCTTTGAAAAGATGGCATTGGAACTCCTTGCAGGGATATTTTTACCCAAGAAAACGATGTCAAATACTTGTAAGGATTATTCGAGCAACAATTGTGCAGCCAAAGCCAACCATTACCCGACATTAGGATTGACTCGAATGATATCTCACTCTTTTATCAGTGGTTTCTTCTTCTTCACTTTTGAATAAAGTCACAATGATTCGTCTGTTGCCAACAAAAATAAATCTAACTTGGAGATAAGTATTAGATTTCGATTGACATCTTGTCAAAAAAAAAAAATGAAAGTCAACAACTTCATTAACTGATACTCGAATGTCTTTTCCATAACCACTTGACTTTTCGCAATTGATAAGGGAACTTTTGAAACCACAAAACTTTATAATTTATTAATTAGGTCAGCTTTCCATCGAGAAGTGAATACAGCGCTAGTGGAGGCAGAGTCCAAAATACTCACATTTCAAGTTGGATCGTAAAGAAACATTGTATCAAATTGGATGAAAATCCTCCCCAGCTGTTTTTAATGTAATGTTCGTACAAACAGACAGAGGACAAAATGTTCACATGGGATTAGCGAAGCCTTTCCGAGGTTTAAGTATGTTTTCATGGATGTCTCATCGCAGTATTTGGTTTCTGATTTATTTATAATTTTTTTTTTACACAGTTACTCCACTCACATTTTACCCTTTTAAAATAAAGGTTTATTTCATTATTCTCTAATTTATAGTCATTGTGTGTTCATTATACAGGATGAGGCAAAAATCACGAACTTCCCCTATAAATTGGTTACGGTGAATGTAATCAAATATCGCGATATACTATAATGTTAAGGTTGAGGGACCTTTTGCAACACAGGCCCAATCTAGCGGCCATCTTGAATGCTAGTCTAAATTTTCAAATGGGAACAGGGTCATGTGACGTATATTTCAGAACAAGAAAAAACCAAGAAATTCAATGATTCAATCAGTTTTTAAGTACTTTCAACGAATTTCGTTGATTCTTGAACGAAATCCCAAATTTCTAACTTTGAACACTCTTAAATTTAAATGAAAAATGTTACATAACAACTGATTGCACCATTGAATTTTTGGGGGTTTCCTTGTTTGAAATATACGTCACATGACGCTGTTCCCTTTTGAAAATTCTAAAGTGCATTCAAGATGGTCACCAGGTAGGTACTGTATTGCAAAAGGCGTCCTCCTCAACCCTAATATTGTGGTATATCGCGGTATTTGATAACACTCACATTTTCAAATTAAAGGGGTGATACTCATTTATCCCATTTTAGCCATATATGTATCTATCTGTGGCTATCTGTGTATCTGTGATCAAAAAACAAAACAACGAAACACTTGAAAAAATAGTGTGATCGTGATGAAACACGACATGTGAAACGAGGATGGATAGAATATGCATCATGTTATGTGTCCATCTCTTGTGGTGATACATGCGGATATACGGTGTGGCATTGATGCATATAAACGTCTAATGGTGTCCTGTGGAAGATTTATTCAAATGTCTTGAAGTTGCTGGGCTAGTGCGCTCACACTGCGAGGTTACTGTAATCGCCATCTCAATATATCCCGGACATGTTCTGTAGGTGATAGGTCTAGTGATTTGGCAGGCCAATCCTTGCAACATCACGTAGACACTCTCTAGATATTCGCCGTAAACGGTCGTGAGTTATCCTGCTGATAAACATCTTTTCGAAGACCTCGCATCATAGACAGATAGGTCGCAGGATGTCCTGGACGTAACGTTTTGCTACGACAGTACTCCAGAGGACAAGTAAGGTGTCAATGATTCCCCAAACGGTTAGGTTAGTTAAGGGGCGCTGGCCTGGTTCTCTCCACACTCGTCATCGGCTACAAGTGAAAACTTAGATACATCACTTCAGTTACATTCCACACTATTCAGGTGCGATAACACTGCAGGGTCTGGTTTTGGGGTTATTTTCAACCTGTTGCTGTTGTTGTTTTTTTTTTTTAATTTTTCGTTTTTTGGGAGGGATCGTATGTTTGATTTTATCCATTTAATAATTGGTGATTAATAGTTAAAGAATTGGCGATTATTGAGGTATTACGTTCCTATTGATAAATACATGTGTTTTTGGTATTTAATTGGGTTTTCCCTTTTCTTCCTTTATTGTGTTTCCTGTACCTAAGACCTCTTCAGTTTGTTTTTTTAACTTGGGACATATGGTGTCTATTGCAATGTATGGAAATTAGGCTATGCAAATGTAAGCTTTTACTTGTTTTTAATATCTACTTGGATCCAACTGATCTGCCGGGTTGTGAGAGCAATGCCTAGGGGAGTTGCGATCTGCGCTGAAACACATTGGTTGAAGGATGCAACTCTACCTTGCGCATCCTCCAACTGCTGAATCTTGTGGAAATTGAGAGTTGCACTTTTTTTTTTAAAAAACTCCCCATCTTTTTTTTTTTTCTTGTTTTGCCTTTGTTTTTTGTGTTGTGTTGTTTTGTGCAGACACCAGAAACCTGCTCTGTAGGTATTGGTCTCCTTGTCTTTATGTACGACTTATGCAGGCGGTGATGGCGATGCTAATGAGACAGTGGTTGTCTTCGTAACTATTAGCATCGCAATCCAGTCTCTGTCAGTCTTCTGACAATGATTCGTCGTGACTATAACAGGTTGCGGAGATGATCATTCGGATGACATTTAGGAAAACTGTTGGTGTACTGAGGGCCGATCTCACGATCCTGCCTGGTAATGGTTACTCTAGGCCGACTACTCACTCCCATTGTGTGTTGCCGGATCCATTGCTGCCAACAACGTCTTAGGCTCCCAACGCACTTGCAGCGGACTAGCAGCTAACCGCAAGATTGAGAGGGAGAAAGTTCAATTAGAGAATCTTCTTTTTACCCCTTTTCTCCCTATTACTGCCTGCCTCAAGCAATGTAATCGTTTCTATTGTGAGGACTCCCTATTCTCAACTCCTCTGGATGAATCCTGTTTTATTTTTCCGATCTGCTTTCAGACCCTCCAGCAAAAAGAGGGTTCTCTAATGAACTTTCTTCCTCTCAATCTTGCGGTTAGCTGCAACTCCGCTGCAAGTGCGTTGGGACCCTTATTGTGGCAACATCGCGACCGAAGTGGCGGACGATAGAACCAGCCTGACTCTCTCAAGCCCACAATAAGCTCTCTGTCAAATGGACACAATTGTCTGGTGTGTGTCGTAGCATTCTCAGTGGCTACAGAACGGCATCCAAGCACAAAAACGTTCGGAAGTGCCGAAGCAAGAGAGAAAAACCTACTTATAAGTAATCTAGAATACGTGGTTCAAATGCGACGTGGCGCCGCCCTCTGCATTCATTGGCTATACTTTTTTTATAATTTGCATGTCTACGCATATGGTATTTCTGTATTAAGTTTCGCAGTTATTTGCCAATATTCTTCATTTCGTCGGTTTATTTTTTTGTCACAGTGTGTTTTTATATTACTATGTATTTCAGTTACCTTTTTTTCTTTTCTTGCCCCACCGTATATACTGGGTGATTAAAAATGGTTTGAACGATTTCAAACATTTCCTGTAAAACCGCTATTGCAGGTATGACGCAATGAATGGTACAGTTGGATAGAGCAAATGTTGAAGTTCGTTTTGTATATCTCAGAACTGTAAAATATGACCTACATTAGGCAATCGGCAGCTGGAAATCCGAAGTACGCAGTCCTGGCTAACGCGACAGCAGTGGATCATTGGTTGTTGCGCCATATAACAGACGTTTAACTCTGCCGCTCGCCAGATGGTGTTGTTGACAAAATGGTGTTCACAGGTCAGGAAAAGGCGTACTGTGTTCTAGAATATCACGCAACAGGTCGGTGACGGTGGTGCAGTGCGGTTTTCGCACCAAATTTCAGAATGACCCACTTGCCAAGAATTCCATTCGTAACTGGTACGAGCAGTTTAAGCGAAGCGAATGCACTTGTAAGGGCAAGTCGACTGGCCGGACCGACAGTCCCTGAGGAGAACGTGCGCCGCATTCGGTACACGTACCGTCGTAGCTCTAACAAATCAACGCGCAGTAGAAGTGCAGATTGGGCATCCCACAGCAGACTGTGTGGCACGTGCTGCGGAAATGCCTGCAGAGGCTGCAGCATTTGACACCGAACGACCTCCGTCTTCGCGAGGCATTCTGTCAGGCGATGTTACAGCGATGTGATATTGAGAACTTTACGACCACCATTAGTTTACGGCCACTTTTCATGTCGGCGGAAGAGTGAATCGGCACAATGTCCGAATTTGGGGAACGGAAAACCGCCACTGTTACATGGAGCACATGCCGGGATTCCCCGAAAGTGAATGCTTACTGTGCCATGTCGGTGAACACAGTATACGGCCCATTCTTCTTCGCAGAGAACACTGTGACAGGCGCCAACTACCTTGATATGTTAACGGCATGGTTGTTACCACAGTTGGAAAACGACACTTTCCATCATTCTGCAGCAAGATGGGACACTACCCCATTTCCACTCAGCCGTCCGCGACCATCTGAACAAACGGTTGCCACAACGGTGGATCGGCCGTGCAGGCGCAAATGGTCAATAGTCGTTGACGTGGCCTCCACGTTCTCCAGATCTTACTCCTGTGATTATTTCTTATAGAGGCACATTAAAGACAAGGTGTTTGTACCGTCCTTACCATGGGATCTCAACGACATGAAAATGCGCATTTTCACTGCAATTACAACAATAGACAGATCAATGCTACATCGCTTTGGGAAGACTTTCAGTAATGTTTGGACATATGTCATGTTAACAATGGTGTAGACATTGCCTATCTTTAAAGAAATTAGCTAAGCTCATGCATCTGCTTAAAATACAAATTTAATTGCTTTAATTTTATCATGCAATCTGCATTTTGTTGTCATTCTACTTGAGAACGGCCGGCGAGCCCGGACCGAAACCAGATTGTAATGTTATTTTATTAATATAGATTGCTATTTTATATTGTGTGTGTATGGCCTTGTTGATTCTTTTCTCTTAAAACAACACTATCTTGATAGCATGAAGAAAGCTCAGTCGGGGCGGAAACAGGTTCTATTTTAATGTAAAATGTGTTTTTTAAGCAATTAAATTTGTATTTTAAGCAGATGCATGAGCTTAGCTAATTTATTTAAAGAGGAGCAGTGCATATTTTTTGTTTAAATTATGTGTTTGTTTCTGTTTTGCTTTGTAATTAAGCCTGAAGAAGCAGAAAAAGCAGCTTTCTGCGAAATATAGCAATGTTTAGTGAAGAACTTGTGTTCCCTGTGTTTCTATATTACAATTATGTGGTTTATATATTTATATATTCAGAGATATTTTTAGTTGGATTGGACTGAACAGTCACCTGCACCGTTGCCTTATCATCATTATTAAGTATAACAACAGGTGTAGTGGGACTTTTCGCTCATCCTGTACTATACAGATTCAATTAAAATATAATGCTTCGTTTCAGTCAGGCTACAGAATTCTAATTAATAACTATAAAATCAGGTCGAACTTATAATAAACATTTGATCTTAACATTACAGGAAGATGGATGTTATTGAAGAATATAAATTTCTATCTTCATTCAAATAATATGGGTTGAATTTCTCTAAAATAAATTTATATAAATGCATTCGAATCAACATTCCTTTGCTTTGTTATGCTTTATTATTATAAAATTAAATTTCTCTTTCATATCCTATTATTAGTATTATTTTTTTGTTACTTAAATGCATATCATAGTTTATTTCTTAGGAAATATAAAGATACAAGGGCCTCGTTTATTCTTTTAATTAATTACGGTTGAAAAATTCTAGATGATTTAATATTAAAAAGCTAATGTTAATATTCCTTTAAATAAGTTTTCAATATTTTTTAAGAATTGAAAAAGATTATAACATTAAAAATATGAAAATTTCCGATTCTCAAAAAAAAAAAACCGAAAAAAACAATATTGCATAAGAAATCGAGTAAATAATCAAGTCTTAAAGAAAAAAGGAAAAATAAATTGATGTTCTTTTTTTTTTTTTCAGATTACATTTTGTGTTAATGCATCAACAATTTCGCCTGTAATTTCTTTTCCTGTTTAAATAAATGAAGATATGTAAGTTTGTTACTATTCTCTGTAAATTCATAGCACGGATCTACAGGTGAAGATTAAAATAATGCTTGTTCCGGTCTGATCATTACTATATTTGACTTTAGATGGAGGTCCATTTATTCTTTCATTTCAGTCGCAAGGACGAATCCAACAGAGGACGATTAGATGATGGGAATTGGATGACACTTGATAAAGAGTCCTAATGAGACGGGGACTTGAAACGTAAGTAGTGTTTTATAATGTGATCTAATATTAATTGTAGGGTAAAGTCGGGTAAGATGACGAACTCGGTATTTCTCCGACGCATTCATAGATAAGAGCACCTGACCAAGCACTTTCTGAGACACAGGTGATTAGAAACGAAGTTCACTGCAAGGGTTGTCGGGCCAGATTGTTTTGCGAGCAGTAGCGACTAAGATGTGTTTGTTTCCCGTGCGTTTGTAATTTTTGGACTTCACAGCGTAAGGAATTACTCGACTACGTTAAGTTTGTTTTTGCTCTTTCTTAAAATATTCTCAAAATACAACTCATAATGTAAAGAACCATGTGTGGTGTAGGTTGTTTATGATAAGCTACGGTAATGATAAATAAGTTCTAAACCAAATTGGCGGCATGGGGTAAGATGACGAATGGCAGGGCGGGTAAGATGACGAGAAGTTTGCTTAGTATGTCATCTTACCCAACATGTTTTTGAGTATCTTTTATGAATAGCTTATGTCCTATTTTAAAAATTGGTTTTGAAACTAAATTTTAGTTGCAGTTACTTTTTTTCTTTTATTTTAAATCCTCATGTATGACTGTTTATCTATGAATGTTTCAGGTATTATAAACAATATGCCACGAAATTATACAAGGAAAAGTGACAGGGGAAAGTGGGATAAGGCGACAATGAATGCAGCTATTGCTGAAGTAAAAGGTAAAACCTCAAGTGTAAATGCTGCAGCAAAGAAACATAACGTGCCAGAGCCAACAATAATGTTCTAAATTTTTGTTGTACCTAATTCTTCAAAGCTTTGTTTCATTACGAGCGATCTGTTATTGTATTTTAAGTGTTTCATCTTTGACTTTTTTACTTCATGCCACATGTTAGTAAGTGAAGTTGTTTCTCTGCATTTTTAAAATAAAATGCTTATATCTTAATGTATTACTTTTATCGGTTCTTCATCTTACCCACCCCCTTCGTCATCTTACCCCTTAGGTGGGGTAAGATGACGAAAATTACTCTTTTTTTTTTTGGTGAAATATTTTTCATAATTCGAGAGGGTAAAACAGCGTTTCATATTTTTTTATTGAACATAAAGGTTACAAGAAGTGTCCTTTCAAATTTCAGATTTTTTAAACCGCTTACTAAGCCGAGGGACAATCTCTGAAGCTTAAGTTCGTCATCTTACCCTACCTTCCCCTACATTGTGTTTTAATGGTTGGCGGTTTTATTAACACTAAAATAAATTTAAAATTGTACTGAGACGTGAGTTTTTACTTTGTCCTGTTTAATGGAGACTGTTTTTCTTTAGTCAATAAACCCTTACGTCCGCTTTTTTTCCTCCTTGTTCTGATAACGGATGTTTTCCTGTGAGTTTCGCAAACGGATCTGATTTATGAGACTTGTGTTCTAATGGCCTTCAATTTTCAAGGCCTTCACTTCAAAACAACCTGAGCTGATTCAATTGCAACCATTTGAAATCCGTTAGGACTAAGAAATTCTATTAATACTTCCCACATACAAACAACATACAAACAACAGTACTAAGTCTTTACAAAAACAATCATTAAACCCTTTTCTTCAGCATTTTCATTAGGTTCATAGAAATTTTTGAAATGTTAGTTTTTACGAAAATAATCTTGGAAGAAAAAACGCTGCTTAAGACTCCGTTCAATAGAAGCTACAAATTGTAAAACTAATTTCATTTAAATGATTGTTTTTTTTTTGTTTGTTTGTTGTTGTTTTTTATATTTTTTTTTCTTCCATCCAAATTAATTTTTAGTGATTAATTAAAATTTACATAAAAATTTCAGTTCAGTAGAAACAAGATATTGAACTGAAACTGTAAATAAAGCGGTGGAGAAAACTCCTCTACTATTCCTGGAGTGTCAGTGAGAATGAAGACATGATTACGTTTCCAAACAATTTTATTACTACAAAAATGAAATGGTCTTAAGCAGTACAACCACCTTTAGTGCTGATTCATTCAGCAACACGAATACTTGAGATTTTTAACAGGTTCCCACAGAACTGTCCACTCACTTCCTGAAGCACAGCTTTTCAAGTGATTCGATTCATTCTCTTTCTTAGTGATCATACATCCGGGATCCTTTTTAACTGCTCTTGCATAGCTGTGTATGGATAAGAGTAATTTGCATCAACTAATACCGTTAAAAATTGCTAAAAGCACAATTATCCAGTTATCAGATTTTATACGATTATCAGATAACATATTCTATTTTTTTTTCTTGAAATAAAGAAAAACAAACAATCTGACGCCTTTTATTCTATTGATAGATAGAGTATTTGCCCGTCATGTACACTTCCGACCACTTTATTAGGTACACCCCCTGCTGTGTGCACAAATGCTGTGTCTCACAACAACTCTTCAAGCCGGTCGGCAGTGTCATGGTGTGGGGATTTCCTGGCACACATTGGGTCCATTGATACCTCGGGAGGCACGTCAGGATGCTAGAGCGTACCTAAACATCGTAGGTGACCAAGTGCAACAGTACACGTTAACACTTTATCCTCATGCGGATGGCTACTTCCAGCAGATTAATGCGCCGGTGCACCACTATGGGATGGTTTGAGGAACATGACGATGACCTTTTTCTTGCTGCAGTGGCCCGCTCAGTCCCCGGATCTCAGCCTGATTGAAATTTTGTGGAATGAGCTGGAACGGGCTGTTTGCTCCTGGCCTACGCCTCCATCAAATCTTCAGGAACTGCGTGACACACTCATGTCTGCATGATACACAATACCTCAACAACGTTTTCAGCATCTTGTGGAATCCATGCCTTGACGAATTCAGGCTGTTTTGAGCGCTAAAGGAGGCCCAACACGCTACTAGGTAAGTATATCTAATAAAGTGGCCGGACAGTGTATATATATATAAAAGCTTATATATAATTCAATGTTAATTACATCATTAATTAACTATTTACAGAAACATTTTACTATATATTTTCTTTTTAATTTTTTTTGTTTTTATTCATTTTAAAATTTACATTACAGTCCCGCTAGAGGAATAAACATATAAACATTTCAACAGAAAATTAAGAACATAATATCTAAAAATGAAAAGATTTCATGTTTTAATAGAAAGATAACACTAATTGTTTTAATAATTAATTTTTAAAATTCTTAAGAGTATTAAAATGAAAATGATAACTAATTTAGCTACTAAAGTGAAGGGAGGAAAAAAAAATACGAAGCTGTGGATGACGTTGGCCTTCCTGAGGACAAAATTAACAGCAGTTCTATCAAGGCTCTCTAAATGTAATAAGTTAAAGGTAAATTCAAAAGTAAAATTTAGAAAATTAAAAACAAAAATGGATTGTCATAATGTTAATAAATAAAATAAATACAAACGCAGACATATACTCACTTATTAATAATATATTAATGGGAAAAAATAAATGTACATCTGTATTTCGAAAGTAATACAGATCCATGTTTCTTTTTCATAATAAGAATTGATACAAAAAGAAAATATAAGGACTAGAAATAATGAAACAATATTACAAGGAATAAACATAGATTAGTAATAACAAAAGTATTAAATAAATTAAAAATAAAATGAAAAGATTAAAAACAATCAAAAACATTGAGAATAATAAAAATAGAACAAGTTACTTAATATAACGGTTTCCTAGATGAAGAATTTCAGGATTAATCTCAAAAGCGTGATTCGTACATTTCCTATTATTTATGTTAATAAATATTAAAACCCATGAAAAGGTTCATAAGAAATATTCAAAAGACTTGAATCAACTGATGAAATGAATGTATGAGAATTAAAAAATACAAAAAAAAAGCTAATAATTACAAAACAAATGTGTCTTTTCAAATCCTGAAATTAACTATCTTTACCAACGATTGAACAACAATAAAATAAAAATAACTAAATAAATATGTACCATTTATAATTGTTACACTCCATTGGATATCAGTGATAAACTTCTGTAACTAATTACGAAAAACATTATCTGAAAAAAATGATTTACAGTTAATTAATGCAAATTGAAGTCTTTCCTATTTAAATGATCGTCAGTCCTATTTGGATATAGAAAAAAAAAGGCACTTGTAAACCTAACAGACTCATCCAATACCATTGGTTCAAAGGACAGCACCTTTGATCGTTGAATAAAGGAAAAATAAGTGTTTTTTTTTTTAATTCTTTGTGATACAACTTATTTATAATACAAAATAAAAGTCTCAATTACTTTTACAATAATTAGAACAAACTTATGGGCTTTCACAGTGGCGAATATAGAATATATTTTCGGGGGGGGGGGAAAGCAAAGTAAATGATCTCTTCAACCAAAAAAAAACGATGGAAACCTATCTGTTCAACCAAAAAAAAAAAAAAAAACTTTGGGAGGACATACCTTCATTATTTTGGGGGAGGCCACGGCCAAAAATCTATTCAACCAAAAAAAAACAAAACCATGGAAACCTATCTGTTCAACCAAAAAAAAGGGGCCTCCCCCCCCCCCCTTATATACGTCCCTGGGCTTTCAATAACGCTTCTTTATTTTGTTATTCATCAATATTTTATTTAAATACCAATATTAAGCGTGAATAAAATTGTCTAAAATACAGCTTGGGAAATAAAAAAACCTTTCAATTATTATCTTCCATTAACTGAATGCAAATTGTGAATTAAAAGCTAGTTATTATTTCAAAAGAAATAGGTTTACAAAATATTCTAAAACGAAGCAGGATCGTACTGTTTTAATGTAATTTATTACATGTTATTTGAATTAAAAAGAGTACTTGAAATACAAAATCATACTAAATACAGAAAGAGATCTTGAACCAATTCATCACGAGGCAAAAACTTTTCTATCAATTTCCTGCTAATCCTGTAAAAGACAGTAAAAATGTTGCTCGTTTTTTAAAATTATTGTTCTTGTCTCGATTCTCATAACTGTTCAGTTGGAAATTTAACAATTGAGAGAATGTTCATTGGAAGGAAAAAACACTTAAACAACAATCCACACAAAAGCAATGGCTTAGTTTTTGGTTTTTTTTCTTTATTAGTCGAATATAAATAAGACACTGACATTTTAAATATTGTATTCAAAGTATTAAGACTACAATCCTAAACAAAAAAAGTAGGTCAATATTAAAACGGTAAAATTGATATTCAAAGAAATACATAAATAACAGGAAACAAACCAATACATAAAATAAAAAAAATTCTTAATAAGCATTATTCTATGTTAGACAAAAAAAATGTAATTGAAAATATTAACGTATTATTTAGTTGAGTTAAACTGTTCACTGCACACTGTTTGGTCCAATACACAGACAATACACAGACAAAATGTAATAGTTGGGCGGTCTTTCTTTTCCATCCGCCCACCCTATTTCGTGTCAATCAATCTCCTCTTTTGCAACTGGATTTTCCAGGAAGGGCTGGAATAATGTTGGCGCCCTTTCATCATTGAGTTATTAGCTCGCGCCTTTATTTATATTAATGACCTAATAATAACAATGTTTCTAAATAACACAGGATATTATATCACTCAAATATATTAATTATCATTAAAAACAAGGCTTTCATGAAAAAAATAATAAAAAAAGTATTTGTTTAAAAACAAAAAGAGATTTGGAACAATGAAGGAAGGAAAAAAAAATCATTTCACCTTTAGGAGCCTTAGCTTTATTCTACCTTTAAGATTCCGACGTTATGTCTACCTTTGTCAACATATCATACAATTATATAATAACTATATAAGTAAAATAAAATAGAATAAACAAACTGTTTTCTTCTATTGGATGTATTTCTAATTGATAATTTATTGTCTCCAAGTTTTCATCAAACTTTCGAGTCGTATTAAAATTCCTGAAAGTTTTTTTAAAAACATTTGAACTTTGAAGTTTTCGATGGAAATTATCTTAAATCAGTTAATTAAATTGAATTAATCTTTTAATGAATTTCAATTTGTTCATTTTCAATTTGTTCATTTTCAATTCATTTCAGTTTCTATTGTTATAAGATTAAAATCCAAAAATACTGATTCTGTGACTTCAGATTGAATCTACAGAATGATTTGTAAGAACTTGTGCAACATCACAACTGCTGTGATTTAATCAATTGAAATAAAACATGTTTTGATTGGAATTTCTTATTCCAATAATTTCCCTTCCTTTATTTCTCATTCGTTTTTCCCTTTTTAATCAATTGTTCAATGAGACTGACGTAAAACTCTCAATATTAACTCTTATTTTTTATTATTTTCCAGTGGGATAGAATGCAGTTAAATTAAAAGTTAATTAAAAATTAATATAGAATTCATTAATTTCTGTCAAATATGTTTGCTACACTGTTTAAATACTGCAGAAATCGTAATAGTCTGCTAAAAGGTTTTAACGTGTGAAAGGTAATACAGTGTTCTCTTAATTCTTCATCTTATATCTATTATAAATTTTCTTCATAAAATGTTTCCTCAAATAGGAATATAAAAATGCAGATACAATTAGAACAGTTTTAATGTTACTTTCCAATGTCTCATTCCTTTGTTGATTTGGGCCAACTAAGGACCATGGACCTCACCCCATGTGACGGTGGAAAGTTCAAGAGGAGAACGAGATACAGATCAAGTCCAGAATAACACTGAGATATTAAGACCAAGTAGAAACGGATGAAACACAGAAGAAAGAAACAGCCATGCCGATGCCGGGATTCGGATCCAGGTTCCGACGCAACGGCCGCACGCCATCTAGACCGCTCGGCCATGCCGGAACGGCTCAATGTTTCATTATTTAAAAAAAAAATCTACGTTTTTCCAAAACAAAAACAAAGTAGTAGATCTGTGGATATCAAAGTAGATGTCCGTTATACAAATTGCCTTTTCAATAAATGAACTATTTTTTAAGTTATTCCAGAATAAAATAAATTTTAAATCCAATTCAGTATTGAGTCTATATTACAGTGCAACTTGGATAATTCGAACATCTTTAATTCGAAATCGTGGTTAATTCGAAGATTTCTCTTAGTCCCTTGAATTTCTTATTAAATCAATGTTAAAAAATCGTGGATAATTCGAAGTTCAACTTTCTTAATTCGAAGTTTTTTATAAAAAATTTCGAACCATAACGACTTTTCGGCGTTTCATCGTTAAGAAATTCGACACGTGACAACTGAAATCTCCTTCCCGCCACCGTTCCACACGTGACGCCATTCGACACGTGACGCTTCAGACGCCATTCGAGCTTCCTGCTGTCAGTGACACCATGTCTTTCAGTAAACCACGCGTGTACAAGAATTTAACGTTCGCTGAAAAGGTCGCCGTCATTCGCGAGGTGGAAACGGGTGTGAAGAAGAAATGCCAAATCGCCAACGAGTACGGGATAGCGCCGAATTTCGTCGGTACATTGAAGGACAAACCAACGTAAGTGAAGCTGTTTTCCGTTCACTAAACATGCTTGATGATTTTGCTAATCTTAAGCGAGTGAATTCTACAAAACAATCAGACGTTGCACAATTTTTTGAAAAACTATAATTTTCGGTATTGAATGTAATATGTACTGTAACTTACTTATTTTGTTTACATAGGCTACATATAGTGTTTAAGTCTTTCATACCATGATCTTTCTAAATAAATATTTACTTATTGACAGAATAATCTTTTCAAGCATTCAGTGGACCTGAAATTAAAGTTAAAAGATGTAACTTGTTTAATTCGAAGTCTTGGATAATTCGAAGTTTTGTAGTGGTCCCTTCAGCTTCGAATTATCCAAGTTGCACTGTACTAATAAATTTGATCGCAGATACGTAGCCATTACTTTGATTCAAAAGAAGTAAGCAATAATAATAATAATGATAATAATAATAGGGGAAACCCAAGGTTTGAAACATACAAACATAATAATAATAATAATAAAATAAAAAAAGATTTTACGTGCTTGATGATTCAATGAAAAGAGCAAAAATGAAGGCACAATGCAAATAACAAAAGAGGAAAGCATTCGCACCCTGAACCTGAAATCGGGAAGAGACTGGGACGGCCGTTTCGTCCTCTTTAGGACTCCTCAGCCACACGAACTTCCTCGGTGACAGACTCAGAAAGGTACGTTGGGCCGTAATCCCGGTTCTCGCTCCCGAGTATGGGACCTCCCCCCTTAGAAATCCTAACAATTAAAAAGTATCAATAAACAGTATGAAACGGCCGGTCCCAGTCTCTTCCCGATGACAAACTCAGGATGCGAATCCTTTCCTCTCTTGTTATTTGTGCCTTCATTTTTGCTCTTTTCAATAATAATAATAATAATAAATACTTAGAAAGTACAAAATCAAAGGCATTTTAGAAGGTTTTTTGTATGTGTGAATCGAATGGTAAATGTATGGACTATTTACAGCTTAATTATTGAATTGAATCAGTTTCTAAGTAATAGAAAAGAAGACTGTGATTATTTAAATATCGAACTGAAGGTAAGAAGGAAACAAATTGAAGCTGAATTTATAAATGAAATGGAATCATTTGTAACCATTATGTGTAAGAGATTGAGAAAAAAGGAAACGAAATTGGACTTCGTCTTAACCATAAGTCTATTTGAATAAAAACAAACAAACCGATTTGGACTGAGACTTAGGGTGAAATTGGCCGCGCAGTTGGCGTTGTCGCTAAGACACTGGCCTCTCACCTCTGAGTCCCGGGTTCGGTTCTCATGTGGGTTTCGTTGATGGTGGCGATCCGCGCTGGGCAGGTTTTCCCGGGGTTCTTCCGTTTCCCCTGCATTTCGCACACCATCCTTTCTCAGTCTTTCTCTCCGTCTGTTCTTCTTTCCGTGGGATAGTACGAAAGATCTTTCAGGTCGACGTGCTCGGCAGTCATGCCACCCACTTTCAATTAATCTAATCTAATCTAATCTAACATTACACCATTTTAAATCTTCTTTCTCCAATATTCTGCTAATATTCTGGCGATATTTCGCGAAATTATATCATTTCGCTTTTTCAAGCCTTTTTCTTCAAAATAACTTCGAGTCTATCTCAACATTATTGAGTTTCCTTTTCAATACTAATACACTATAGGGTCATTCCACGTGAAATCAACCAAAAAAATAATAATTTTGGACCTTAGTGTTTCAGATTTTGATATCTTTCCTCATATCAACTTATCTACTAAAAAGTATGAAAAATTCAAATTTTCACATTTTTTGGGTTTGTAATTTTTGAGTTATTGAATTTCAAAGAATTAAAAATTGCTTGATTTTGGCCATATTTTGAAATTTTCAAAACACTGTAACTCAAGAACCGTTCAACCTACAGAGCTGAAATTGGTGTCATTTTGTTCAGTTTTTAAGGGCCTTTAATTTGATATACAACAAAAGTATCTTAATTTCATATTAAAATTTTTCAAACTCTTCAAAAACCGATTTTTAAAAAAAACTCAAAAACACCCCTTTTGATTTTGAGAAAAATATATGTTATTTACATTATTAGTACCTATTTTTGTGCCAGATTTCATAATGGGACAGCCAGGGGATCATATGGAAATAAAATTTGAAGTGTCATTGTGCATGACAAAAATGAGAATGCGACCTAGCAACCAGTGTTTAAGTTCTTACCGTTCGTTGAGTGGCGAACTTTAAATCGAATGTAGTTGATGAAACATAATCGTTCTGAGTATACCTATAGTTTGTGTACGATCAGTAAAACTACATGGTTTCATCTGTATATCTATACTGTGTTATTGTGCATACATACATATATTAGTGAGCCCGCCGGTAATCCCGCCCATTTTCTCTGTTTATTTAATCACCTCTCTTTTGAAAAGAATACATTTGAGCGAACAAACGTACGAGCCTTTTTCGTGCATATTCATTTTTCGGCATTCAAGAGATTTTGAGAATTTTGTGTTAGGCTAACCATTGATGAATCCCGAGGAATCAACGACGCATCCAGCACGAAGTTTTATTCACCAGGTGCTTTGTTTACTCGGAATCCTGTATCTCCTCCTCGCATGTAGATCTAATACCCATGTTAACCTGTTTGTGAACCTAAGAAATGTTGTAGACTGGATGGGTTCGTTAAACCTGGGCATTAAAATGGAAATGAAAATTTGTGACAAATGTAAAAGAAAATGTACATTGAGAATAAAACTGAACCGGACCAGCCACACGAGTATGATTTACCAGGTACTAGCACACACATTTTATTTACTGATCATTCAGCATCAGTAGATTTTTAAAACAAATCATTGGAATTGCTTGGTGAGTCACCTTTGAAAAAGAAAAAAAAAATCGGTAGAAAGTTACACCTCAAACAAAATAGAGAAAATTAAAATAAGTTCTAAAAAAAATCTCATACCAACCATGAAAAGTGTGGAGCATAATGATCAAGGAGAAATAAATACAATAAACACAGAAATATTAACCCAGTTAAAAAATAAGGTTTATCAAACTTCAAAACGAAGTGAAAAGATTACAATTATGACCCTTTCACCTCAAAGTCGGAGCTTGAAAGAAATTGAAGAAAAATTTGTGTCAGTAACTACATGGCACGCAAAGTGAAAGACTTAGTAAAAGAAAAAGGAATTCTTTCAATGCCAAACCCAAAACCAGGGAAAATGCTAAACAACGTTGTTACTCAGTTAGTTGTAAATTTTTACAGTGAAGATGATGTTAGTAGAATGATGCCAGGAGAGAAAGACTTTGTTATGATTAGGAATAAAGGTGCAAAAATTCAAGCCCCGAAGCGTTTAATGTTGGCTAATCTTAGTGAAGTATACCAGCTTTTTAAACAAAAGTACTCTTGCCACAAAATCGGATTTTCAAAATTTTATGAGCTCAGACAGAAGAATTGCATCTTGGCTGGCAAAAGTGGAACGCATACTGTTTGTGTCTGTGCATTACATCAAAATATAAACCTTACGATACATGGTGCACATCTACAGAACTTAGTATTAGAAGGAAGATGAAAAACCATTAACATCTTATCATGGTTTTTAGCAAAAATTATGTGTAACCCGCCTGCACCCGACTGTTACATGAATGTGTGTGATGAGTGCCCTGACATCGAATCTCTAAAAGGAAGTTTATTTACATCATTTGAGACAGCACATCATAGACGAGATACATACATACATACATACATACATACATACATACATATCCTTTCCCGTTCCACCAACTGTGGGTCTAGGAATTAACTAGGCCTCTCCACCTCTCCCTGTTCTTCCAAGCCTCTTCTCTACATATTCTTTCCCATGGGATGCCTCTCTCTTCCAGGCTGTGCTTCACATCATCCAGCCATCGCTTACGCGGTCTCCCTCTTGGTCTCTTCCCTCCTTCTTTTAACTCATGCCACACCTTAGGAGTCCTACCATCTTCCATTCTTTTCACGTGCCCGAACCATCTCAGCCTTCCCTCTTCCACCTTTTCCCTCAAACTTTTTACCCCCAACTCCTCCCGGATATCCTCATTTCTCATTCTATCTAATCGAGTCTTCCCTACTATACCTCTAAGAAACTTCATCTCCCCAGCTTGAAGTCTACTCCAGTCTCTAGCATTCATCACCCATGTCTCCGCTGCATAGGTGACTATAGGCACGTAATACATTTTATAGATTATTTCTTTTGCCTTCCTTGGGACTTTCTTATCCCATAACAGGTGTCTCACTCCCTGGTATAGCTTTCCCCCTTTCTCCAACCGTCTTGTGATTTCATGCTCCACTCTACCATCACTTGTTATTTCGGTCCCTAGGTAAGTAAAACTATCTGTGATCTTCAATGCCCTGTTGTTTATGCAGATATCCCTTTCCAGGTTTTTGTCCCGTCCTACCACCATCACTTCACTTTTCTCTTCGCTAACTTCAAGATCCACTAGTTTCAGTTGTAGAGTCCATTCATCCAATTCCCTCTGTACGTCAACAATTTTCTCACCCCATATTACAATGTCATCTGCGAAGATCATATGCTTTGTGTCTTTACTCTGTTTTTTTAAGTTTTCCTTAACCTTTCTTCCTACCCATTCCATTATTATATTGAACAGCATTGGCGACAAAACACTCCCCTGCTTTAATCCTCTCTGGATTTCAAACCAACCAGTTGGCCCTTCTGTGGTTCTTACTCTACATCGGTTCACCCTATATATTTCTCTTATCCAGTTCACTATGTATGGATCCACTCCCAGTTCCTCTAGACTTTGCCATATGTATTTCCTGTTCACCATATCGTAGGCCTTTTTTATGTCGATGAACACCATATACACTTTCTTCCCAAATTCCCACTTCTTTTCCACCATCTGTCTCACTGAAAAAATCAAATCGATAGACGATTTCATAGACGAAATAACATACAAAAAGTGGATAACTGTGGACAGGTGTTCAATGGAGACTGTTATACAAAACACTTCGTATCACTACAAACACTACAAGACTTCGTGGAAGAATTCACTGAAACTCTATTGAAATTTAAACACATACTTTTATAGCACTTCAGCAAAAGGAAAGGAACACAGAGTGTAAAGAGCAATTAATTGGACAAATAGTCATTAAATGTGACTTTGCTGAAAAGTATTCATTTATTCTGCAGGATGAAGTCCTACCACTGGACTAACAGCCAAGCCACACTCCACCCAGTTATAGTATATTACAAGTGGGAAGGGAAAATTAAACGCCTACAATAGGTTTTTATTTCAGCGTGCTTACAGCACAACACAGAAGCTTTTTATACATTTCAAAAGAAATTATTTTCCCTCCTGAAAGAAACTTTACAATTTGCAAAGAAAAATTAGATACTTTTCGGATGGTAGCTCTGCACAGTATAAAAAGAGGAAAAACTTTCTAAACTTGTGTCTACATAAATCTGATTTTGAAATTGAGGCAGAATAGCAGTTTTTTGCAACAGCTCATGTAGTCCAACGAATAGAGGGGGGTTACCTTACAAAAGGTCCGGTAGTTGTAATTTTTTGAAATGTTGTCTAGGATGGTTAGTAAGTTTTTAAAATGCAAAATACACAATTCCCCCCCCCCTCCGGGCCCGCCGCCATCGTAAAAAAACCGAAAAAAATCGGCACTTTCTTTAAATTTTCGCTTATATCTTCTTTTTGGTGCATTTTAGCTACACAAGAGTTCGATTCAATGTTGTAGAGAACACAATTTCCTACAATTTAGTTTTTAAATTTTGTTTCTAAGACTGATAGTTACGGGGATATTCACTTTTTGAAAAAAAACCCGCACTTTCCGGAAATTTGTCAAACTTCTAACTTTAGGACGCTGTAATTCAGTTATGGCCTATTCTAGGGAAACAATTATCAGAATAAATAAATTTGTAGGAAATTTAATTACTTACAAAAAGCATGTACATTTTTTTTAACCAACCCTACGGAGCAAGAACATATCAAGAACAACGGAATATTGCGTTTTTGCTATTATGACGCCACATTGTATCTAAAAAAATTCACTAATTATTTTCCAGTTTTGTCTTGAATTTGGAGTGTATACCAACCCTACTTGAGTTTCTTACATATTACAGCGCAATGCTCATGAGGCAGGTACTATTTCACTTGAATACCTACTGGTGAGAGGGGATGTTCACTTTCAAATAACCCACCAACACAGCAGATACATTTTGGACGCACTTTGGATATGCAATTTTTGAAATAATAAAAAAAAAACGCAGTTCTCGGAAATTTGTCAAACTTCTAACTTTAGGACGCTGTAATTCAGTAATGGCCTATTCTAGGGAAACAAGTATCAGAATAAAATTTGTAGGGAATTTAATTACTTACAAAAAGCATTTATATTTTTTTAACCAACCCTACGGAGTGTGGGGCAAAAAAAGAAATCAAGAACAATGGAATATTGAGTTTTTGCTATTGTGACGCCACATTATATCTAAAAAAAATCACTAATTACTTTCCAGTTTTGTCTTGAATTTGGAATATACCAACCCTACTTGAGTTTCTTACATATTACAGCGCAATGCTCATGAGGCAGGTACTATTTCACTTGGAATACCTACTGGTGAGAGGGGATGTTCAATTTCAAATAACCCACCAACACAGCAGATACATTTTTCAAAGATGCATTTATATAAACAAAGTAAGAACAAAAGGCAATAATAATCATACAAAAATCGGTATTAATTGAAATAAAAACTAAAAAGAAAATAAATTTACATGCGCTTCGCTCGTTTCGTAGTGGGTGATTTAATGAATAAGTCGGGGTCTTAATTTTCGTCAAATAGCGAAGTAACTAGATCGGCGTCGTCTTCGTCGTCGACGAGGACCTCATCCCTGTTGTCACATTCTTGGCCAGCACAGAATTTGTAAAGGGCGGAACAATTGAGGCCCGCCTTTCTACAGCCAATTGTGCATCTGCATGAGATGGTCTTAAGCAGGTTTGGCGGAGCAGCGTCTCTACTCATCCTGATGGGCTCTAGTCCTCGAGCTCTTCTACACCAGCCCCACTCGATCGGGTCTTTGACAATTCCCATCCACTCCATGACCTGGTGGTATGTCCTCACGAAGTGGAAATGTGCTGCGTCAGTGGTCGGAGATAGTTAAGCCAGATTGAGCTTCGTGATACTGGTCTTGAATTTGCTGTGGCGAAGGGAGCTCAACGACTGTTCGATTCTGCCACCCTACAGGGATGCCAAGATTTTCTCCCCTGCTGCTGAAATTTCTTGGGGAGTGGCAGCAGGGACCCGAACCTCTCCGCCTGCTCCAGCAATGATGGGTCTTTCCTAAAAAGTTGGCAGAATTTATTCTTTCCAAACCCAAAAATGTTTGAAGTGGTGTCGCAGTCCGATATTGCGTGTAGGAGCAAGAGCCTTTGGAGCCTTTGGAGTCGCACTTGTAGGAGGAGGCGTCTGGCTGTTTCCCTCTCGCTGATTTTTTGAGATAAACATTGCTGACCGCAGGTGTTGTGCCAGACAGCAGCACGAGTACATCAATGGCTTCTCCGACAATGACGACGGTGTCGTACGTGGGGGAGAGGCATTTAGCTGTGGCAACCATCAACCTGTCAGCATCTTCGGAAGCTTGGTCTGTGGCGATTTTGGACGCTTGCATTTCAGTGGAGAGCAGCTTCACGAATCCTTGTTCCCCTCATTGACCAGGAACTTAGGTTCCTGAGGTGTGGTTTTGTCAAACACCACGTCTGATGATGAGATTGCCTTGTACCTTCTTGCTCGTTCAGCAGTCTTGGTCCCTTGCTGAGAAGGATCGGTAGTGTAGCATCAAAATTCACCATCACATCGGCGCCATAGTGACGCTGAACGTACTTGACGTAATCCTGGCAAATCCCTCTAAAGGTCGAGCTTCTGTTTCATATAACCTTGTGGAGAAGGTACCCACCGTCAACAATGACAATGGAACATTGAGAGAGTTGGAAGTCTTGTGGAAGTGGTGAGAAAGCTGCATATAATGATGATGACACCTTAGTCTCTTGGTTATAGTTTGGTGTTTCAGTTACCACACCTGACTTTACATGCGTTTTGTAAATAATTAAATTCACTATAAATTTTATTCTGATACTTGTTTCTCTAGAATAGGACATAACTGAATTACAGCGTCCTAAAGTTAGAAGTGTGACAAATTTCCGGGATTATTACTGCCTTTTGTTCTTACTTTGTTTAAATAAATGCATGTTTGAAAAATGTATCTGCTGTGTTGGTGGGTTATTTGAAAGTGAACATCCCCTCTCACCAGTAGGTATTCAAGTGAAATAGTACCTGCCTCATAAGCGTTGCGCTGTAATATGTAAGAAACTCAAGTAGGGTTGGTATACACTCCAAATTCAAGACAAAACTGGAAAGTAATTAGTGAATTTTTTTAGATATAATGTGGCGTCACAATAGCAAAAAATGCAATATTCCATTGTTCTTGATTTCTTTTTTTACCCCACACTCCGTAGGGATGGTTAAAAAAAAATATACATGCTTTTTGTAAGTAATTAAATTCCCTATAAATTTTATTCTGATACTTGTTTCCCTAGAATAGGCCATAAGTGAATTACAGCGTCCTAAAGTTAGAAGTTTGACAAATTTCCGAGAAATGCGTTTTTTTTTATTTTTTCAAAAAGGGAATATCTGCGTAACTATCAGTCCTAGAACCAAAATTTAAAAACTAAATTGTAGGAAATTGTATTCTCTACAACATTGCGTAGATCTCTTTTGTAGCTTAAATGCACCAAAAAGAAGATATAAGCGAAAATCTAAAGAAAGTGCCGATTTTTTTGGGTTTTTTTTTACGATGGCGGCGGGCGCGAAGGGCGGGGGGGGGGGGGGGAAATTGCGCATTTTGCATTTTATACACTTACTAACCATCCTAGACAACATATCAAAAAATTACAACTACCGGACCTTTTATAAGGTAATCCCCCTTTTTTGGTCTCTTATTTGCTGGACTAATGGCAAAAGTGCATTTGATTGGCTAGTTGGAACTGTCAAGTTTGCAGAAGCCTTATGAGAACCAAATTTTGAAAGCTCAACAATTGTATCAGTTTGATAAGGATTGCATTCCAGGCAGGGCTTTGGAGCGGAGCACGGAGCTGGAGCAAGGAGCAGTGGAGCAATGGGTTTTTTCCCGGAGCTGGAGCGGAGCCGGAGCATACAAGTTTTTGACTGCTCCACTGCTCCAGATTTTTTTTTTTTTAATGTTTACCAGTTCTATTAGGCGTAATTACAGAATTATTCCTGTTTTATAGGTGCTGGAAAGTTTAACGGTGTCTTTTCAAAAACAAAATTTAATTAATGGAGGGAAAAACGCCAACCGGACAAATAAATATGCCTTCGCCCATTGAGCCAACATCAACGAGAATTCTGTACAATTGTTTCGTCCTTATTGGGGACTCATCAGCAGAA
>JAFIDM010005346.1:1469398-1490726 GCA_023159025.1 Thereuonema tuberculata
TTAATAATAAATAACTGCATAGCACTGAACTCTTCCGTCTTGAAATATCAAAAACCGACGATTTTTGGAGTAATTCACATTAATCTATCTACTCGCCCTACGGGCTTTCTGTTTGTTTATCCCACAAGATCTCTCAGCATGTGCTTAACATGTCATATGTGACGTGGGTGGGGGCTTAAACGTCAAATGGTCCATTAGCCAAAAAGGCACAAAAGAAAATGAAAAGCTTTCGCTTCTGAGCTTTCATTTCGTGGGCTCATCAGTCAGAACCAACCCCTCGACGAAAAGCTCACATCTCGAACCAGGTAAGGGATTCCAATCGCCAGTGGAATCCCACAAAATAAGAACCACAAACGAAAACTCAAAATAAAAGAAAAATTGTCTGGCTAATGGATCTAGAAAGAGGCCGTCTCACGGTAAAAGCTCAGGGGAGAAATCGTTTGTGTCTTGTTGACTTATTGTTTTATGATTATTTCGTTACTTTTATTGCTTTCTTCTATTTGTGTTCAAATGAAACTTACAAAGAAAGTTTCCTTTTTTGTTTCACGACTTTAAAAAAAAAATAAGAAGAATTTTTAAGAAATTACATTTGAAGGAAAGTAGTCTCTAAGTTCTTTGTCAATAAAGAATAAGATAAGGATTTCCAATAATCTATCCTGCAATGAAATAGACTCAAATGGACTAACTATAACTGACTATTTTTCTTGATAATTAAACTAGTATTCAAGAAACCAATTGTAGGTAAAAATAATTGAATAAATAACAACAATGAAAAACCTTCAAATACATGATTTGTTTTCTTATTGAATACATATTTATAGACTATGATTATTGTTGTTATGTTTAAAGAAAAACTCAGCAGAGTATTTGATTTGTTTATATATTTAAAACTTAGATCTACTTACATTGGTTGACGACATCTTGGTTACACAATACAAGTCTCACCGGAAAACCGGATTCAATCGTCATCCCGCACATGCGCACTAATGACGTTTTGTCTATTCCAACATCCCCCCTCAAAAAGACATTAGTTAAATTAAAAACTTTAATTTAAACAGTCCATTGAAACAGTCCATAATTCAATAGTTCATGAGGGTATCATTAACAGTCCAATACACTGGATGCACTTTACATGCTTGGGAGTAAACAGTCCTTTAGTCATTACATCTGCAGGCATTTCTTCTGTTTGTAAATACTTTACAGTCACTTGTTTATTTTGCACTGCTTCACGGATGAAATGATATCTGATATCAATGTGCTTGGTTCGGTTATGAAAAACTGGGTTTTCGGTCATGTATCTGGCACCGGAATTATCGTTGAACAGTATGGTTGGCTTTTCAAAGTTTCCCATAATTTCTGCTATAAATTTCCTGAGATATATAGCTTCTTTTGCAGCTTCCGTTATTGCCATATACTCTGCTTCTGCACTTGATAAGGCGACTGTTCGCTGTTTTCTAGCTTCCCATCCTATGGCTGCGTTGGCCAGTTTGAAGATATAACCAGTATATGATCCTCGGTCGATGGTATTTCCACCCCAATCAGCATCTACAAAACCGATCAATTCTTCCTTGGTTTTTGTAAATGTCAAACCGCAGTTTTCTGTCCCTTTTAAGTAACGTAAGACTCTTTTTCCTGCTTTCCAATGTTCTTGGTTGTAGTCAGTGTTGAATTGACTTAAAATGCTTACAGCGTATGAGATATCAGGACGTGTCAGGACATGTGGCTAAATACATTAATGAACCGACAAGATTCTGGTAAGGAATTTTCTTCATTTTCTTTTCTTCTTCTTCTGTTTTTGGCTTCGCATTTTTCGAGGGATGTTGAAATTGGTTTGCAATTTTCCATTACTTTGATTCATTGTAATCTGCTTCTTCTGCATGTCCTGTTTTAACTGTATTCCCAAACAATAATGCATTGGTCCTAAGTCTTTCATTTCAAATGACTTTGCCAAATTCTTCTTAATTGTTTGTAGGGTTTTGTAGAAATTCAGGATTGAGAATTTCTGATTTAAAAGGAAAATCTCTGTAACCCTAAATTTATTTTCCTATTAGCGTTGGCAAATTTAATTTGATTTTGACAGTCGTTATTGAATTAGCATGGAAGGTTGGCATTTTTTCTTATTTCGATAACGCAATTAAGTCATCATGGTGGCTTGCTGAAATAAGTCGTTCACGAATCAAAGTAATTGTTATCTCGTGGAACGTGAAATTATCTCTATGGGAGACGGCATTGTTAATGCAAGTCGTCCACAGTTCGCTTACATCCTTCAACCAGTTCAGATGTGAAAAAAGTCGCTCCCGAGTTAGGGAGTTGAGTTTGCTGCAAATTCTCACCAACGATTTTGGAACGAGAATGATTTTGTATTCTCAATAAGAAGGAGAATACGCCCGGAAGAATTCAGTGGATTCTAAAGTTCGCTCGATTAAAAGCGAAGGTGCTGTAATATTCCAATCCCCGGGAAATTCTGACGATTAGCAGAATACTGAGTCCGGATAGAAGAGAAGACGGTTTCGACGGAAGGCATTCCTTAGACGAAATATATCTAAGCCAGACGAAATTGGCAGGATACGATTCGAGTAATAGCCGAGACGAAATGCGAAAGAACTGACCGTTCCGTACGCAGATGACAGAAGCCGACGAAAGTGATTGGAGCCGAAGACGGAAGAATCATTTCCCCGTAAGAGACACAGCCACCGCCGGGAACTTCTAAGATGATAAAAGAACAGGACTCATACAGATAGCATTGCCTATTTAGGAGAATGCGAAACAGAGTGAATAACTACTGCTGGTTAGTAAGAATGGATCCTCGTTGAATTTATCGTATATCGTGAGAGAAACAACGCCCCGGAAAGAATTAACCCTAACAGGAACAATTAGTCGGAGTAACAAGCCTAGACGATTTTCGTAACATCTCACCAGACCGACAACGGAAATACAGTAAAGATAAAGGGACCGAATTTCTCACAACCGTTTATCCAGGGAAATCGACTTTTACTGTAAGTAAAGTTTTATTAAAATATCTATCAGCTTGATAGGAACCTTAAAACAAGTTAGGCGTAGATAAATCGATTCATACGAAAGTTTAGGATCTTAGAAATTTATATTATTCGAGTTAGAATAAAAAGAAATCAGCGACGTGAAGTTATTCAAGAATTTCTCTGGCATTGACGTGTAGATAAAATTAAGATTCTACTTCAAAGCTACTAGATTACCTTAGGAGAAGTTAATAGGAAATTTAGCTAACAGCGTTTGTGATAAACGTAGTGTAGAGAAGCCTCCACAAAAAGGAGATTAGAGATAGCTAAAGTAAAAGCAGCGAAAAGCGATTCAGTTATTTTTCTGGAATTAAAAGAAGATCTAGAAAAGGGGATCTTAGGATAGATTCAGGGAAAAAGGAACTGTTTAAAGATTTTGATGAAGGGACCTCAGACGTAGCTTAGGAATTGAAGCCTAGCGATAGAAGATTGCACACAGAAGCAAGCCATTCCATGAGAAGCAAGCACAACCTTCCCAGAAGATTGTAAATGTAGAAATGATTAATTCTGAGCTTATAAAGCCATTTGTATATAAGTTAATACATCATTAAATGTGTTTATTGATTTCTTTGTTTTGGTATCAATTTAGATAAGTATTTTAGAGCACTAATTTTTACTCTGCTAGCATATATATAACTATAATTCTTTACAATAAGTGGTTATGGATTAGCCCTAACGCCCGCTTCCACTGCGCCAATAAGTAGATTGGCGGTTAAGTAGCCCTAACGTATGTGTGGATTACGCCACGAAGGCGTGTTAAATATAATATTTAATATTATAATATTCAACACGAGATAATATTCAACATGAGTAATAACAATAATAAGTTGATGTTTAATGGGGAGAATTATCTCAAGTAGAAGTCCTCCATAAAGACAACCCTTCAAAAGGAAGGATTATGGAGTTAAGCAAATGAAATAGTTGATACCAATGAAATCGAAGACGTCGAAAAACGACGTAAGGTCCTTATGAAAGTAGAAAGGGCAGTCGGAACTATAATTAGTTCCATTGATGATAGATTCCGTTGTATGATATCTAAGACTAATGACCCTCAGAAATTGTTGCTAGAATTGAAAGAAAAATTTAATACAATAGATCATCTTAGAATATTTGATCTTAAGAGGGAGTTATATCTGAATAGTAAGATGTCAGACGAAGATGATATTCCGAAAAAGATAGTTCAGATTAAAATGATTGTAAGCGAAATAGAAATGAGAGGAGGAAATGTCGATGACGATGAACTTTCCTGGATCCTCCTGTCAGGTCTTCCAAAGAGTTACCGACCCGTCGCTCAAAGCCTGGTAACGATGCAGAAGCAAGCTGGGTTCAACGCCGAACTCATCATTAGCAACATATTAGGTGAATACAGACGAAATCAAAGTTCAGAGAAGCAAGAAAGTACCCTTGCGAGACAGTGCCATAATACAGTTTCAAAGGAAAAGTTAAAAGATAGTAAGAAGAAGGAGACCAAAGTACAAGTGAAGAATAGGCAACGTGTAAAATGTTTCCAATGTGGACAGTTAGGACACATAGCCAGATTTTGTAAGAAAAGAACAAATCCAAGATCGAAAAGAAATCCGAATGATAAAACAACCGATGATGGGAAGTCCTTCTGTAACATAATCAGTTTATTTGGACATCAGAATCCTTATCATAGGGATAAAGAGTCATGGTACATTGATAGTCACCATATTTGCACGCGGAGAGAATTATTCGAACATTATGAAAAGCTTGAGAAACCATTGAGCATTTTCTGTTCAAATTATACGTCATCAAAAGTCCTTGGACGAGGCAGTGTGTTTCTGAAGACGCAACTTCCAACTGGCGAAATTAAAACCATTCAACTGATGAACACTTACCACGTGCCCAAGATGCGTGTGAATCTAATTTCAGCTGGTGAGTTAGCTAAAGCAGGCTTTCATCAAACCATTCAAAAAGACGAATTCTTAGTCCACGACGAAAAGAACAAACAGTGCCTGATAGGAAGAAAGAAGAATAATCTTTATGCGGTGACAAGATTCGAAGACAGCAAGAAGTCCAATGCTTTCTTCAATGAAACGGAACATAGTCCAATCCAGTTATGGCATGATCGACTAGGACATGCATCTGTAAAGAAAATGAAAGTCATATAACAAAAGAATCTGCTCAGAGGAATGAAAAAGATCAAGATACCACCTACATCCGAATTTATTTTTTACAATACAAAAAATTACAAATATATGGCATCGGAAAATAGATAAGATCAGAACCGTTAGACCATTGGAACTAATCCACGCAGATGTATGCGGACCGATTCGAATCAACAACCCAGATAATCTATCATACATCTTGACGATTGTTGATGATTATTCAAGACGAGGGTTCGTTTATTTCATGAAATCCAAAGATGAAGTTAGCAAGAAGATCATTAACTTCTCAAGGTTTACAGAAAGATCAACAGGGCTGAAGATAAAGGGAATTCTAAGCGATCAGGGAAAAGAATTCGTTAACTCCGATATTCGAAAGTTTGCCAGTGATGAAGAGATACAGTAACATTATTCATCCGCCCATCAACCCCAGCAGAATGGAGTAGCAGGGCGATACAACCGGACCATCATGGAGTGCGCTAGAACTTTAATGATTGATGCAAGATTGCCATTACGATTCTGGGCCTACAGTGTAGTTTGTGCCAACTACACTTTGAACCGTGCATCACATAGAGGAGTGAAAAATGAAATACCATTGAACAGGTGGTTTCGAAATGGATATTCACACTAGAAACCCATCGACCGCGTACCTCCGGATCGGGGATCGCACTTAGTGGAGCGGAAATTGTGTTGACAAAAATGTGTTCTGAAGAAAAAAAAAAAAGTAGTTTTCCATTTCTCTATTTATTTTTTAGACCCAAAAAATAACTATGCGCTATTCAGATAAATTGGTGGAGATATTTCAGGAAGAAATATTAGCTGAAAAATGAACTGTAATCAGTACGATATTTGGTAAGAAATAAGATTCTTCTATTGATCATTATTACAGATAATCAATGGACCACTTGGGCGAGGATGGGCGGGACTTCGTAGTTCCAAAATAGCCCACCAGTCTACTTTCTGGTTGGTGGGAAAAACAAAGCCATGTGCTTCGTTCTAACCCGTGTGGAATCAGAGGAAATATTATATTAAAGAAGGATATTCCAAGCGTTTTTACAGAATTATTATAATAAGGATCTGCACAGTACTGAACCATTCGTCTTGACATCGACGATTTTTAAGAAATTCACACAAAGTTATATGTTTGTTTATCCCACAAGCTCTCGCCGCATGTGCTTACACGTCATACATGAGGTCGATAGGGGCGTAAACCTCAAGTGGTCCATTCTGTTATTTTTGATTGAATATACTATTAATTTTCATTTCACTTTCGCTAAGACAAAATTGATTTTAAAAAAATAAACGAAGCTATTTTGGATATTTATTTTTAGTTTCTCTTCTGCCACGGATGAATTTATAATTGTTTTAATTTCTGAAATTTTGAAAAATACGCCTATTACATTAATACAAGTTATTAATACAAGCTTATATAAGTTAGACATTTCAAAAAAACAATGCAGTCTTGTCCTTTTGTGCAAAAATAACTTAGGCATCCTTTTCACGACGAATGATAAAAGCATGAATATTTTTTTTTGATTAATTATGGTTATTATAATTGAAATTAAATAAACACACAAAAGAAAAATTGAATCTTAAGAATTTTAAATTTCAGTTTTTATTAATAAAAAATAACTGATAAAACTCTGCTTTTTTTTTCATTTAATAAATTTTACAATTACATTAATAAATAAATACAAGAGTCGTCTTCTTAATTAACCTCATTCTTTGTTCTTTCCATGTCTCAGTCTAGATTCCAATATCTTTAAGCCAAAAACTGTCGTTCTCAGGGTTAATTTTACAGATGATTCAGAGAATCACCTGTAAAATTCAGGGAATTTATTTCTTTTAGAAGCAGAAGGAATTTTATCTCAAGAACGATTGAATCCCTCAAGTACCTGACAATGGTCTTATTACAATGGAATGTACGATGAATTTATAAGTATTATTTTTAAATCCAACAAATGATCTAAAGTGAGTGTTAACACTTTCGGTGCATAGAGGTTTCTGGAACTTCCATGCTGTCTTCGTAAGTTGTCTTGAAGTTTAATTCGTTTCTAAATTTGAGTTTATTTACTTAACAAACTGATTATTTGTTTGATTTTATTTGAAAACTCATTGCTTTTGATTTTTCTTTAATATTTAATAGAAATCCCAAGGAAGTTTTTAATCCTTGAATTTCTGGCAGTTTAATCCACAATTATTTGAAACACTTGAACACAAGGGAAGGATAAAAAAGACGAAGGAAGAACAAAAGGAGAAGCAATTAGTTCAGACTTAAATTATTCCATTTCTTTCCTTTCCTTTCTCTTCAGTTCCATTTAATGTTTTTACCTTAATCTTTTGTTTCTCTTTTTCTTTCTTTCCATTCCTCGTTTTCGTTTCAGTCATTCTTCCATTTCTCTTTTTTTTTAATCATTTGGATCTGTGATTATTTTATCTTTTAACGTATTTAGTCACCATTTTTTATATTTTAAGATTAGAGTGATTTTTAACATTAAAACATTTCTTAAATTTCTCTTTTAAACCATTTTAGCTAATAATAAAGACATTCAACAAATGTATTATTTTAAAGGTCTTCATCAAAATCGAAAAATAGAAACTGAATGGATGGTTTCATGTCCTGTTACCTCCTAAACAAAAAAAAAGTCATAAAATCTTTTTAAAATGTGTTTATTAAATCCTGTTACGCTCTAAATCTTTTACTCAATACCTCCAATTCATTCAACGTAGGTATTTCTGATTTAGAAATTCTAAAAGTCGATTATTTTTAGAGTTAAATATTCAAAATAGTTCAATTACTTTAAAAAAAAAAAAAAAAAGTTTTTTTTTTTCAATAACTCAAACAAAATTTTTGCTCGAAATTAAAATTTTTGAAACAATTCTTAAATCATTTTTTTTTGTTAATAGGAATAACTAATCAAGTTCCTTTAAAACTCTTTTTTTTTCTGATTCTTTGAATATTTTTCCTCCTTATTTCAAAATAAGATCCCCATAATGAATACAAAAAAAAACGCGAACAGTTTTTTGACTGCCTCCACCTACACAATCAGATAGCATCAATATTCCATCACCAGCTAGCACACAAACACTCACTTATTAAGAACACGTTCCCTTACTACAAGTGCAAACCACAAAACGTATTAGTCATCCACCCACAAACTCTACAAACTCACCACCCGCGACACTCAGTAGCGCCCTTGATTCAACCCTTGATTTAGTAGCTGCATGATTCAAGGGATCGTAAGGAACTCCACGGCAGACATCGTCACGAACTCAAGTCAGCCTCATTTTGACATGGAAGAGTCGAACAGATGGCTGACAAGTGGTGAGTTGTTTGGGGAGACCTCATGATCGCGATACAGGACCAAGTCTTCCCCATAACCAACTTCAAGAAACACATTCATCAACAGCTAGCACACAACACTCACTTATTAAGAGCACGGTCCCGTACTACAAGTACACACCACAAAGCGTACTAGAGTCACCCTCACATAAGCTGTACTGGGACCGTCCCATTCACACAGACAAAACTATACATCACAACAGGCCTGACATCACACTTGTTGATAAGGTCAACAAACAGACCTATCTCTTTGATATTGCAGTGCCTATCAGCAAGAACATGCAGAAAACTCACGCTGACAAGATAAGTAAATGCACAGACCTAGCACACGAGCTCCAGAAGCAGTGGAGGCAGGACCGAGTACGTGTTGTACCCATCATCCTGTCCGCTACTGGTCTGGTGCCTCACACATTGCACCACAGCCTCAGCACACTAGGACTTCATAAAAACACTTATGTACAACTCCAGAAGGCTGTGGTACTCAACACAACACGCATAGTTAGGAAATTTATGGACACAAGCAGACATCCCTAATCATTCTTGCACACATCTTTACACTGGGCAATATATGCTTTGGTGCTTGATTCGCCATATTGTCTTTGATTGGAAAACCCAAGGTTTGGAATGTTTACATACTAATAAATATTATAGTAATAAATATTAAGTTTTCTATTCCTAAATACAAAAGTTTAAGTGTCGTTAGGAATTATAAATTTCTTTAAAAGATTCTGATTATAGATATAATATAACTCCCTCATTTGATACATATTTTTTGAATAAAATATTAGAGAGTAAGCTTATCTGACTTATATTACACTAGACTCTTACTAATGCTGACACAATGTGCTGCCAGATTAGCGAGAATGACGGATTACTGAGACAGCCTAAAAATTTAGTTTCATTCATTACATTTGAGGCGTATAGATGCGAAAGGGACATTATCCACTTTTTAAAAAACTACAGAAACAAAGAAAAGCTTATAATTACTCAAATACAAGAAACTCCCGATTATCCGCGGGCGGATTATCCACCGACCTCTCCTATTTCCATTTTATTTTACTGCACAATAAATTACGGAATCAACAAACATTTTTTAAATCTAGAATAAGATAAACAATAAAAGAGGCACATTTAGTAACGTCCAAGTAGGGGGTTTTCGTGTTTTGACACGAAAAAACAAAAACAATTAACCGATTTTTTTTTGTTAAAAGGTAAGAAAATAAAGTAAAATAAAATAAAATAATTGGTTATAATGTATGTACTGCCATTTTAATGTAAATAAAACAGGTTAAAAGCATTTTTGTGTAGATTTTCGTCCTTTTTCGTCCTATTCGGATTATCCGTGGAATTCGCTTATCCGTGGTTGCCGCGCCACCCAACTCCGCGGATAATCGGGAGTTTACTGTAGTTGTACAATTCCTGATTTCTGTTCACTAACTCATGAACATTTGACGAAGTTAATGAAAAACAGTATTTTAAATTGGATTAACAAAAAAGGGATAATGTCCCTTTTCCATCTATATGCCTCAATTTAATGTTACAAGTTTACTACAAGTATCAAAATTAAAGAAACAAAATAACAAATCAAACATAAGTAAGAGACAATATATGATAATGGTAAAAAAACACGATCAAGACGACTTAACTGTCTCATTTACAACAATGAAATGATCTTAATACATCTTTTTGAAAAGAGACTGCAGCTTGTTTTCAATGATTATTTCATTATTATCTTCTCAAAGAGGGAAGTTATTTGAGACATTTTTTGTTGATATCTTTTGTTGCTGTGATAAGCATTTTGCTCTCAACAATAATACATTTTTCAGAAAATTAACTTTTTTCCACTTATATTTGGATCGTGATAAAATCTGAAGTGAAATGATGTGTTATGATTCTGAACTGGCTTAAAGTTAATTAAGAGAGAGAAAAAAGCAAAAACAAACAGAGAAATCGAGAATATCTATAGCACATTGTATGTTGACCAACGACCCAAAAATCTTAACACCAATATAGTGTAGTCAATCTTAACACCAATACAGCTCTTCCAGAAATGTTTCATGCTGTTGATGAAAGTATCAGTAAACAGTTACGATCATATTCTTTTAAAATTCTTTTTAGCCATTCCATGTCTCGGAAGAGGAGGTTCACGAGGATCATTTCATCCTCGGAAGAGGAGGTTGTGGGCAGCAGTATATCTTCCGACAATATCCCAGACATGTTCAATAGGATTAAGATAGGGAAATTTGATCCATACCTTGGAATGTTTCTTCTTGAAGATATTGATCTAATTAGTCTATCTCGATGAGGATGTGTATTACGTCACAATACGAGATGCCATGTAATGTCTACTGTATCAAGGTTCCAGGACATCATTCCTATACAATTTAACATTCCTCTTGGAAGCACATCCAGGTCTGTCCTCCACCAACGAGATGCGATCCTCAACAAAACACTATAAAGGCCCTTTCAAACAGCGTGTCCCTTGTTCTATCCAGATCAATGCACCCCTAGAATCGCTCTGCGAAGCAAATCTGAACTTATCTGTGGCAAGTTCTGACCTTCATTGTTTTTTTTTAAATCCAACTGACATGAAATCTTGTTTATTTCAAATGTTCCTTCCACGACCGAATAGAAGCATGGTCGTCTCTTTTCTGAAGTATTCTGCGTACAGTGAAAACAGATACCAGCATTCCTATAATCTTAGCTGTTTCGGATAGCAATGCTGTTCATTCGGGCACATAATCGAAGATAGCGGTCATCCATGGAAGTTGTAGTCCAACATCTTTGAAGTGTCTTCAGAAAAGTGATTGTGAATTTGAACTTCTAAATGATTTGAACTTCTTGCACTTCCAAAAATGAAAGAAAGAATTTTTTAGCCCTTGCTCCTTAGCTTTTGGCTTTGACTTTTATCAAAATCAATAGTTTCTTAAGACATCTACACCATTTACGAAGAACAAAAAAAGCTTTTAAAGTAGCTTTAATTGGAAAAATGCAAGTATGTCTTAGAGTAATCTCAAAAACTAAATCTTAGAAAGCTGGAATTTTAGAGGTAAGTGTTGATAAGATAATAGTGATTTCGAACTACAGTAGAGTCTCGATTATCCGAGTTAATGTGGACCAAGACTAACTCGGATAACCGAAAAACTCGATTAAAGCAAAAAATGTAAATAAAAATAAATCGTGTAGCTTTAAATGTATATTTTAATAAATACAAAAGTTATACAGATACACCACATGCAATTCATATTGTTACGATAATTACAGTTTTTTTTACTTAAAAAAGTCCGTTTTTTGTTTTACGTTACTTTGGCGTTTTTCTGCAGCAATGTTTTGTCATTTTTTTAAGGATAACAGGATTGCTGGTGTCGCTTCTTCTTGTTGTTCTATACATTCAATAGCACTTTCGATTGCTTCTAGTCCATCTGTATGGGAGATTTTCGTATGTTGATTTTCATCGTCACTGTCTTCATAATCATCGCTAGATCCATTTTCCTTATTGACGATCATTTCATCTGTAATGTCTTGTTGTTCGTCAGCGTTTATCCACCCACGTATATCCTCTTCGTTGATTGGTGAGATCAAGTTCAGAATTTTTTTCGGTAGTTTTAAAAATGAAAAATGCAGAATAATAATAAAAAAAAAAAAAAATCCTAGAAATATTTGATATTTCCGCGGTTAAAGCGGAAATTCGGATAATCGGGGCTCGGATAATCGGCGTTTTAATGTATCTTTTTTTTTGCAGTGAACGACTGTTTTTAGTCTTCTGTTAAGATCAGCAGACTAATATTCCCGTTTTGTCTCTCCCGTAGGCAAGTATCATTAAAATCGCATTATTATATCATTAAGCTTAACAATCGCAACAATTGCACCTTTTGCATTCGCAACAATCAGATTTATAATAATAAGGAAATTAAATCAATATCAATAATATTTTCTTATTAGAAGACGTTGACGAAGCATTATGATTGGCTTACTAATCGCTATCTCTATCTTGTTTTTTAGTCTTCTGATAAGGATCAGAAGACTTATATTCCCGTTTTGTCTGGGGATTAAGTATCATTAAAATTGTTATGAGCAACAATGACAACAATCGCAACAACAATCGCACAATTGCGTCTTTCGCAACAGTCACATTTATAATAATAAGTAAATTAAGACAATATCAATTTTATTGTCTTAAACGTATCAGAAGACGTTGCGAAGCATTGTGATTGGTTTACTAATCGACCTTGTTTTAAACAACTATTTACAAGCTCGTATTATTCGGGTATTTGAAGATTGATACAACATCTATATCTTTCATCAAACTCTTCCTTTTCATTTCATGAGCAATATACAGTATTTACAAATGCTTCACGTACCTCATTTTAGTATTTAAAATAGATTTATTAAAAATACTGCAAATTTTCGAGAAGTTTTAAATTCGTCTTCTCTTTTTCAAGCATAATAACATAAAAGGAATAAGGTACGCTGCCCAAATAACCCCAACTTAACATTTTAATTACTGTAAGTCTGGAAATAAGGTGTATCGAAACACGAAAATTATGACCAAGAAAGTTTAATCTTCTGTTAGAAGCATACCATAATGAAACATATGATAATTTTTACTGGAGAAGTATGAGAACTCAAATAAGAAAACTTTGCAAACTGGCATTATTAGGAACACCTGATCCAATTAACACCACCTACTTTCTAGTAACTTAACTCATTTAAAATTAAGAATTATTCCATCATTGTAAATATTATTTGTACAAATTACAGTAAGAAGCAACTAAATTTGACTTTCTGTAAAAAATAATAAAAAATCACTTGAAATTAACACAGTCTTTCTAATCTGTAGCTAAAACAAAAGAGGAAATGTAAAAATTAATTAATTTCGGCATTTTACGATTACAAAAGCAAAATAATAAACAAGATAAAAATCTATATTTTCATGAAACATATTAGTAACTTATAAATGTCGTACGTAACCTAAAATCGTGTATGTAGACCATTAACGCCATCATGGCGTTAAAGCGCTACTGAGCACATAGATCACATGATATACTTGTTTGTCTACAATTTCCGAATTTTAAAAATAACAGTTAACTTATCTACATAGAAGAATCTTCAAGAATCAAGAAAATATGTAGTTTTTTATAGTTAATCTTTGCTGAACATTAAAAAAACTATCTTATGTTGATATAGTAGCAGCCTTTCAGAACCAGTCCTCGACACGAAAAGGTGGAAATATAATTTCACTCGAAAATGTTGGCGGTCTGCTAGTAACTCACTTCAACACTAGATGGCATGTCAATGCAAACTACTTTAGTGCAGTACCACCATCTCTTATGTTTATGAAGAATGAGATAGGTGGTGTTAAAGCTATACATGGCGTTATATGGCTCAGGTACCTTAATACAACAAAAGCAAACATGGTTAGAAGTTTAAACAAATTCTAAAAACTCATTAATCAAGTAATTTAGTTGTTGCTATAAAAATGCTAAAATGAGATACGTGAAGCATTTGTAAATACAGTCGGACCTCGATATAAGGTCACCCGCAAATAAGGTAACTTTTCTAAAGTCCCGGCTCATTGAATAGGAATTCTAAGATATGCAATATCTGATATATGGTCAGGTCTTAAATACCGTAATCGCATATAAGATCATTTTTGTCTGTGATTTCAGTGCCACACTGATTCAATTCCAAGAATTTTTCCGTGAGTACGATCTTTTATCGGCGTCATTTCTCCCACTGACGGAGGGGACAGCTTTTTCACAAAGCACTTCATCCCCTCAAATTCCAGGAAAAAAGATGATGAAGACGATATTCCTTTAGCTGTGTTAATACAAGATCTCAGAAATCGCGGCTGTGCTATAGAAGGGGAAAGTGAATATGGGAGAATTGATGATGAAATTGCTACCACTTCTCAAGCTTCGATTTCCGAAATTGTTTCACAAGTTTTAGATTCCAATGCATTAGAAAGTGAGAATAACAACAGTGATACTGAAAGTGAAGCGGTGACACAAGCAGAAGCACTCGGAGCATTAACTTTTCAGAAACTACAAAACTTAGAAAACATTGTACAAAAGATGAAACCAAAATCGCGACAGTCCTGTATTATGGATTATTTTAAGTAAGGTCAGTTGTAAATCAGTACTTTGTTTGATATACTAGCACTATTTATATACAACTTTATTCCGAATTAAAATTTTTAAAAAATAATTTCTTTCTGATTCCATTAATTGTAATTGGTTCAACTAAATTAAAAAAATATAACCTAATAAACTGATATTGTGTACGTATTAAATTTTACAAAGAATTATATTGTATTTATATAATGCTTATTTATTGACAAATGCGTATGAATCGGTTATAAGGTCAGCCCGCTTATAAGGTCACTTTCGCGAGGTCTCAAGGGGTGACCTTATATCGAGGTCCGACTGTATATTGCTCTAGAAATGAAAAGGAAGTATTTGCTGAAAGAATATGAAACTTTCATATATAAACATATTGTCAAACACCAGAGAATTATATAGTAAAACTGGCAAAATGGAGAGAACATGAAAGTTGGACCCCCTAACCTTTAAGAATAATTTTTATAACAACAACTAAATTACTTGATTCACGAGTTTTTAGAATTTGTTTAAACTTCCAACCATTTTTTGCTTTTGTTGTATTATTCCTTTTATGTTATTATGCTTGAAAAAAGAGAAGACGAATTTAAAACTTCTCGAAAATTTAAAGTATTTTTAATAAATATATTTTAAATACTACAATGAGGTACGTGAAGCATTTGTAAACATCTTTATCATCTTAACTCTGGATTTAAGAATTTGACGTCATATGTTTTGTTCTATTTTTCTATTGATTGATTTAATATTCCACTTACCTTCATCAATTCTTTTTAAGATGTCTTTAATAATTTTTTTGAAGAGGCAGGGGTGAGTGGATGTGTTCTTATGAGCGATTGGTGACAAATTTTATTGAGAACGCCAATGAAACAATGGATCCATGTTCTTCTAATAAGCCATTGGAATTAATTCAGTTTAAAGCAACTGATTCATTCACAGGAATCCATTGGATTGAGGTGAATTAAAACAAATTCAATCAATTTTCACCAAATGAATCCTAATGTATGACTTTTTTTCAAAAACCGGTTTTTAGAAAAACTCAAAAACATCCCTTTTGATTTTTTTGAAAAAAATATGGGTTATTTATATTGTTAATACCTATTTTTGTGCCAAATTTCATAATGGGACAGCCAGGGGATCATATGGAAATAAATTTTTAATGTTAACCAGCATTAGTGCTGATAATCTAAACAACAACAATGCACGACAAATTTTTGGCTTTCATCTGCTATAATGTAGAGCAACACAGGTTGTATTGAGTTGAAATGCTGAATTTATAAAATATGTAAACATAGATTTCTTTACATGTCCTCCTTAAAATTTCAACATTAAAAAAAAATCAAGAAAAAAGTAATCTTGGATATCATAGATTAGACTTTTAATATAAATCACTTTTAATGAATTTTCATTATTTACAAAGATTTAATCTGTTCACATCTATACTATCAGAATCAAACTGTTCTCGTATGAAACTAAGAAAAAGCTACTACTGTTATCTACTTATCTTTCTAGTACAACTGAAGAAGACATCATTTCTTGTTTGTTTAAAGTATAAATTCTTCCAGTTGCAGTGAGCGGATCGACTTTTTGTAAGAGTGTTTCACCTCGCACCAACAAAATGTCACTGGGTGTTGGGTAAAAATATGAAGAAGCTGGCCCCTTTGGAGAAGAAAGCTTACTAGAAACTCATTATTGTTTTCAGAAAGAATGCAGGCAAGCCATCACGATTTATCGTAAGCTATTGTTACGTATCCAGATTCAAGTTTATCATGGTCAGTTGGTTGTGAAGTCCAAAGTTGTCACAGTTTCAATGTTCTTATTATACATTCGCTTGATTTATATGTCTAGCAACTAGCTTATTTTCATAAATTGGTGTAAAAATGGGAAGTTTCTGAGTACCATAAATTACTTTTGACTCACTAAACCTGGAAGCAAGACTTCGTTCAGTTTCTTCATACTCTTCAGTTATGCACTATTTAAAGTCAATCCCTGGAATCAGGGCTTTGGAGCAGACAAAATTTGCAATTGCTCCGCTCCAGCTCCGCTCCGACATAAAAATACTTGCTCCATGCTCCGCTCCGTGCTCCGCTCCATGCTCCAAATACATTTTTTAAGACGTATTACCAAAGATCAAATATTAAAAACAAGCACTTTTTTGAACTAAATTTTATTAATCATCATAATTAATTCTATAAAACAGAACAGCTGACAGTAAGTCATCTTTCATTGCCTGTCTTGTATCATTGACACCAATTTTAAGGCAGAAAATAATCGCTCGACACTGGCTTGTGTAGTGGGCATACTCGATGCAACTCGACAGGCGGCTTGAATTCGGTGTGGGCAACCGTCCATAGCTTCAAATGCTGATTTTACTTTGAGCCTACCCATAATCTCAATTACATGATAATCTTGGTGAAAATTCCTCTCAAAGTCTTCTTCATTCGAATGTTGCGTTTCTGAAACTCTCAGATGTTTTTCAAAATCATCATCTTCTGAAGAATTGTCTTCTGAAATCGAAGTATTTGTTTTTCCTTTCTGTGATTGTTGAAAACTTTCTATTCGATGTGGCTGCTCGGATTCAATTATTGAGGATTCCAGCCTTTCACTCTCTTGCCTCATATTAAAACGCTTAAAAATCTTTAGTTTTTCGAGTCGTCGGGCGATATCCTTCTTTTGCTTTTGTCGTTTGCGACGAACTCAGTAAAATTCTATACCAAGGATCTACATAGACTCCGGCAAGAAAATGGGTGTTTTGGAAAAGATTTTCGTCATATTTTCGCATGGAGGTCAAAATTCCCATAGCAATTTTCCGCCATTGTCTTGGAGAAATTTTGCAAGTTTTTGCCACTCCTTCATGTTAACTCCCATGACAATTCACTTTAAAAATTATGTAATTTTTAAAGTAAAATTTGGCTTTGTCAGGAGATCTCTTATATTCTTAGTTTCGTGCCATTCAGCTTTAGTTAATATCATTTCTGTGACTCCAGCCGCAGCTACTTATTCACAATAATGCTTAAAAACAAGTAGACGATCAACCATTGCAAACGTTGAACCCCAATGAGTCACAGTATCCAAAGGTTGGGTTAGCCCATGAGTTTTTAGAAGAATACTGCGAATATTTGGGGTTCGTAATTTGATAAAATCATTTAAATAATGAAGCTACACAAAATTTAAATAAAAGACAAGTATCAATAAAATAGCTTTTATAGACTTTAGCAAGGCTTTTGATAGTATTGACCATAAAATTGTATTAAAAAAATTAGAAAATTACGGTATAAGAGGAGATTTTCATGATCTTATCAAAAATTACTTAAAAAATAGAAAATCCAAAGTCAAAATAAATAATTTGATAAGTAAAACTTACAAGGTGAACTACAAGTTTAAAATTTAGGTCCTCTGTTTTTTTATTTTATATATAAATTCTATTAGTGATATTATTAAAAAGTGCAAGATTTACATTTATGCCGATGGTGTAATACTAATAAGTAGCAACCAAAATCAAACTTTTACTTCAACAAATCTTCAACAAGATTACTCTTCAATAACAGTAAAATAAAAAATTTTGAATAGAGAAGAAAAATTTATTTATAATGTAGTCTTGAAAAATATATATAAATATAAAAACATCAGAGAAAAAATACTCTTCTGAAAACAAAACAAGACTTAGTTGGTTGAAGATTTTCAATATTTCTACTATAAACAATAAGTTTGGACTTAGAGTAATATACTTACTCAAAGATATTTAGACAAATAAATTGGAATAATTATAATTGTAATAATTTTAGAGAAATCAAAAACCAATTAGTAGTCAATAAAAACGTAGTAAAATACTTCTAATCTATTCTTCAACATTAATTAAATTTTGTTTTTGAAAAGACACCGTAAAACTTTCCAGCACCTAAAAAAACAGGAATAATTCTGTAATTACACCTAATAGGACTGGTAAACATTAAAAAAAAAAAATCTGGAGCAGTCAAAAACTTGTGTGCTCCGGCTCCGCTCCAGCTCCGGGAAAAATCCCATTGCTCCGCTCCAAAGCCCTGATTTATAACTAAATGTTTTGTCCTCTGAAAAAAGGAAGCGGTGAAACCGAGATTACAGTACCAGGCTGTTTTGGACAACTTTCCAAGTTTCGACAAGAAAGCTGCCTTGGCACTACTTTAAAGATATGAATTTTAAAGTTTTTCAATTAACTAGTGAAAATTAGAATGAGGTTTACAGGTAAGTTTATTTGAAAATGGTTTTGCACGATCTTTCACTAGAAAACGGTAGACTGCAATTTTGTACGCCCAATAGTCGGCGGACGTGGCACTATTTTGAAGACGGCGGATAATGGAAACAAGCAATTAACTAGTAAAATAATCGGCAAAATCTCACAATAAATATGAAAATGCCATGTATGATGCATTTTAAGCAAAGAAACTTAACTTTCCTGAATTTAAAATCGATTTTCTGGATTTTCTTTTTACGAGCTCAAAAATAACAAAAAAAAAAACAAAAAAAACAAGCAGAACTTATAGTATTTCATTTAGCCCAGGGTTTCTCAACCTTTTTTTACCCATGGACCCCTTTTCCCTTCTTTTTTTGGTAAACCCTCTCACAGCTAAAAAGTAAAGAGATTATATTAATAACCAACAAAATCGTAAATGATTATGCTTTATTTTAAATGAAAACTAATTTAATGCAAATAAATTATTCTACAGTGATAAATAATACATATTCAAGACACTGGTAAATAATTCATAATAAACCATTATAAAGTAAGTGTGATTCAATGAGATCCCTGTGGACCCCGAAGAATATTATATGGATCCCCAGGGCCTATGTGGACCCCGGTTGAGAACCCTGATTTAGCCTATCCACAAAAAAATCGATGGCTTATCCATAAACTTGCATTTTACTAAATGGCCACTAGGTGAAGCTTTGGCTAATAAAGCAAGATCACATCTAATATTTATTTATTTATTTACTTATTTCGATAAACTATTGATTTAAATCGTTAAATTAGATAGAATGTCTGTAGAATAAAAGTATATAGTTTATTTATTAAGGATACTGGAGAAATAAAGATTGGAGTGAAGTTATTTGCAAACATGAACAAACAGCGACTTCAGAAATATATTATGACGCTTTTTTTTTCTTTTTTTTTTTTGACGGACAGAAAAACAAAACCGCGATTTTTGATTTGTACTTTGCTGATTGGGAAGCTTGGATGTTTAAAGATGGATTTTTAATTTTTTTGTAAAGGAAAAGAAAAAAAAAACAGCCAGAAAAGGGATTTCAGGTTTTCGATGTGGCAAGACTCAAAAGGACCAATCAGATTAGTCCATTTTTAAATTATGGCGCGGCGGAAACGTTTGGAAATCGCAACTCGAATCTTCGAGGTTTTCGTAAAGTTTGTTAAATCCTGATTCGGTGGAAAATATCTAGTAAGTGCAAATTGACTGTAATTCTGTTTGTCGCAATTATCATAAAATATATACAGTGGCTTCATTGAAATAGACACTAAAACAACGAAATAAACTTCAGAATCATATCCTGTAAGCATTCAATGTAGTCAGGCTTACAGGATTGTTAGCACATGTTTACCTTGACAATGATTGCCAATTGAGTTTCTTGTACTGATTTCGACATATTTTATTATTTACAGAACAACGAATCATACCAAGGTCAGTCAATTTCTTTTTTTTTCAATAGATCAGAATAAAATTTAAAAAACGATTATAATAATTAATTTTTTTATGAACATATTGGAAAATCAAAACAAAGGACATAATAATGTCGGTTTCAAAATTAACTTTGCATTTTTAGATATTTGTTTCCTATATTCAATATGAAATCTTACAAAGATAAATTAAAATGTAAAGATAGAATAATCGAACTACGTAAGCATTCCTGAACATTTATTAAGAACTCCTACTGTTAATAGGTTTAGCAAATCATACAGTTTAACTGAAATAAAATTTATAATCTGAATTAATTAAAAATCCTGTTGGAAAGACAATGAAATTTTCATCTAATTAATTAGATAAAATAAAGAAAAGGTTTCTGTAATTTCGATTTCGTTTTAGAAAACTGAAATCTCACGAGACACATTAAATCGTTTACAGGTTAAGAAACCACTGTCGTAAATTTAAGATAGAAAATTTTATAACCGAGATGTTATCTGATCATGTGAAATCCCGTACAGATAAAAAACCTTTTAAATATTAAATTTTGACAAAAAAAAAAGAAACTTTTCAAAATTGAGTAGATGAAAGTCTTCTAAATTTGCAATTTGTGAAAAAAGTTTTAAAAATAACTGATCAAATCGGCCTTCCAACTGTAAAACTTGTGAAACAGGTTTTCAAAGCTCAGTAAAATAACTGATCACATGGAATCTCACGCAGAAAAGCCTTTTAAATGTGAAATCTGTGAAAAAGGCTTTTCAAAATCAAGCAAATTAAATAAACACATGGAAACCCATACAGATGAAAAGCCTTTTAAGATTCATATCTCTGAAAAAGGTTTTTCAAAATCAAGCAAATTAAATGATCAAATAGAATCCCAAACACTTGAAAAGCCTTTCAGGTGTGAAATCTGTGAAAAAGGCTTTTCAAAATCAAGCGAATTAAGTCATCACATGGAAACCCATACAGATGAAAAGCCTTTGAAGTGTGAAATCTGTGAAAAAGGCTTTACAAAATCAAGCAAATTAAATGATCACAT
>JAFIDM010005346.1:1582626-1597508 GCA_023159025.1 Thereuonema tuberculata
CAGCGGAGACTGACACATGAGTTTCTATTCTTTTATTTTTATTGTGTATTTCTTGTTTTTAATTTTATTCTTGGAGATCCCATTCCTTTCCCCACCTTTACTAATACTAACCTCCGTAATTGGACCTGGGGTTTTACAGTTACCACTCTCCACTGATGATCGGCAATGTACCGAGAAACAGCTGTTTGCAGATGTCACTACTGCACTGATAAACACTAGGTCCACCTTTTAATGTGTTTAACCACTTTTTAGGCGCTTTTTTTTTTTTTCTTGTTTGATGCGCATAGAAATCTCATTGTGGCCAGCGGAGACTGGCACATGAGTTTCTATTCTTTTATTATTATTGTGTATTTCTTGTTTTTAATTTTATTCTTGGAGGTCCCATTCCTTTCCCCACCTTTACTAATACTAACCTCCGTAATTGGGCCTAGGGTTTTACAGTTACCACTCTCCACTGATGATCGGCAATGTACCGAGAAACAGCTGTTTGGAGATATCACTACTGCACTTATAAACACTAGATCCACCTTTTAATTTGAAATTAATTCTTATTAAAAAAGTATTCTTAATTAATTCTTATTAAATAAGTATTAATAAAATTGATCAAATTTTAAATAGAAGAAAGAAAAATACAATTCACTGCTCGAATTAAAATCCTTTTTTAATTTTTGAGAACCATAATTTCAAATCTCTTTGGTTTTTTTTTTTTAATAATCTTTAAAATGTTTCAAAACGAAACCAAAGGTTTAATAATAGCTGTTTTCTCTAGTGAAACCATCTCTTCCTTTTCTCAAATCCAATGGAGTCAATTCGAATAAAACCGTTGTCTACAAGGACAAAGGCTATTTGCGAATCGACTGCATCAGTGACAGAGGAAAACCTCAGCCAAACTCTATTCAATGGAGACTGAATGGATTACCACTAATCTCCGATGGATTAGAAATAGATATAGGATCCAGACAAAAAACCTTTCGAGCCACGAGTACAGTGTTCGTTTATGTAGATCCTATCCTCAATTCTCGATTTCATATCAGCTGTTTAGTTGACCACCCAGCGTTGGATACCAACCAAGTGGCAGCTCTATTTCTAGAACCACCCAACTGTAAGTACAATATTTCTAATATTTTCTTCAAAGCAAATATTATCTGATCCAAGATTAATTTCAATTCACAGTTTTTGAAGGACTCTCTTTTTAGACTTTATCTGAGAGCAAGAATTATCTTAGCTATCTCCTTCAACAATAAAGAAAGAAATAAAGAAATGGAAAATTGCTGTTATTTTATTTTCAAAGTTGATTTTCACACCTTTTGAGATGGTCATTAATGGGTAAATCTTGCCGATGAGTTCTAACAAGGACAAAACATGTCCTAAATTTCTTTTGATGGCGTGAAAGGAAAAATTGTGCCTTCTTCAATAATAAGCTTTTAAACTTCCTACAAACAAATCCAATTTGAGACTTTGGAGTTATTTTTGGACAATGTCATAATTTTGTCTGGGCAACACTGGTCAGTTTTAGGGAAAAATGAATTAAATCCCAATTCTTTTGCTCTGCATTTTCTAGCAACGTAACTTCTTGGCTGCTAGAATGTAAGTTATATACAGTAACTATGTGTAACTATGAGAAGTACGCTATTCTACTGGAAACATTAGATTTCTGCACCGACACATCATAAATTATACACAGAATAATACTATGTCTAATATTATAACGTGTAATTTTTGAATTATTATTAAGACACTTTGATAATAATATTACCAAAGTCAGACACTAGAGCCTTAAACACATCTGAACTTTGTAAGTTCTTTGGGAACTTACATCTCAAATCAAGACAACAATAAAAGGAAAATACAGTAGCTGTTATTGCATTATTATATAACTTTTTGGATTCTTCAATCAGGCATAAATATATTAATTTTGTAATAATAGTCTAAATCTCAAAGCATTCTTCTATTTTTTTTTTTTTAAAGTGTTTAATTTTATGATGTCTTTTATTATTTGTTCTATCAAGAAAAACGAAAAAAAGGCATTGCGGCATTACACAAAGTCCTAGACTTCAACACAAAACGTCAAACAGACTAGAAGTAAGCAAGATTATAAACAAACGTTGTCAAGGGAAGAAAGCAGCTTAAAGATACCGTCGTCATCAGCGATATTAGGATTTTCACAAACACCGGTAGCACACACAAGTAATCCTCCTCATCATAGTTAAGCTTCTGTTCGTATTGTCTAATATCCCAACCTTACGAAATTGCAAAGAACAAACTGATTCTGGATAATTTCCCTTTCTTTCAATTACACCATTTTCTGGCGTTTTAAATCTGATTGATTTATAATTTTTTGATCCAATTAATCCCACCAATGAGTCTTCTTTTATTCTTTTCTTTCTACCAATTAGTGTATCCAATTTTCTTTCCTATTCACAGACTGTTGCATCTCTTCTACAATCCAAGTTTTAAAAATATCAAAATCTCTCAAACGACCTTTTCTTTATCATCTATTCCTTCCCTACAAATTCTCTCTTCCCATTTGTTATTTTCTTAACTTCAATTATTTTCCCTCTAACTTTTTTTTATTTATCTTCTGCCCCGATCACACATAAAGTCCATATTGTTCCTCTCTCCTTCTTTCAATATTTTAATTCGCAGTTAATTGGTGATAGGAGGATTGTGATCCCTTTGCATCTCAAAAAGAGAAAGAAATAGGACATTTTGGACTTTTTCTATTTGATTGGAGAACCGTTGTTGTGTTTTTAATTCCTTTCCTTGCATGAATTGCGAAAATGAAGGCAACGTTGTTTTCTTTTTTTTTTTTTTGGTTGAAAGACGAGGACCATCCTAACTTTCCATCCTCTCCTTTCTAAATTCCTGCCTATGATTCAGTTCCTTACCTTTATTTTGTTTATTACTCCATTTTGTACTTGGTAATGTAATGGATTTTGTAGTGTTGTATTGAGATTTAGTAGCAACCATCCAAGTCTTCCAATAAACACTAAAATCACCCAGGATCAAATACGTCCTCCGATGGATCCACTCTAATATCTGATTAAGCACAACATGGCACGGGATGATTTCTTCTTCCTCCAAACTACAGCTACCACAGCTAGACATGGGACAGTTCTTTCGTCCTCCAACAGATCCATGCCAGAATACAACAGCTCCTACTCTACACAGGATAGTGCCTTTGTCCTCCAATGGATCTACGCCAAAACAAAGCTAACATAGCGGGTAAGAACGGTTCCTTCGTCCTCTAATTGACCTACGCCGAAATGTAGTTACCACAGCTTAACGCCAGCTCACACAGCAATCTTTTGGTATCATCACTAGGTGATATAGGACATCCTTTCCTTGAAGGAGACCTAACCAAGGAACTTCCTATCCACTAACTGCACTCAACTCTCCTTATTGCCTTTCACAGCCCCTAGGTTTATTAAACATCTCTGTCTATATCCATCTCTTGGAAAAATTTATCCAAACACCAACTTCTAAAATTATCCCTTAATTTTTGTTTTGTTTCACAAGATTAATCCTTAATCCTAGGGATTAAGGATTAAGCAAAGCCCACAAAGAACTGGGTTTATCACAATCCATAACAATCAGAAGCATTTCAACTAAAAGCTTTGCCTTAACAACAATTTCACAAGGAAAGGGTTTCACAGAAAAAAAAAGAAATTATGAAAGCTGTGGGAAGAATCAAAAAATGCATTTAAAAACAAAATCCCAATTCAAATAACCCATTACAATAACCCCCACTCAGTCTAAACTCATGGACAAGCTACTGGTTTGAAAGAGTTCCAAATGCTCGTCTGAAACAGCCAGAAAACCCATAAATATCCTTTTTTTTCCACTTTCAGTTTTTTTTAAAATGTCAATAAAGGCCCTAATGAACAGTTTTATCAATTTGTGCTTCATTATAAGGAGTTAATCTCTTCAACTTCCTACGAAACTTTATCATTAACTTTGTCTTGAATACTACGTCACAAAACAACGCAATTCCATCCTATTAACAGTCAAATTCTTAATCCTCTTCAAAATGTCATCTTCTACCTTTCTTGAATATTCTCTGAAGATGATTATCTCTCTTTAAAAAAAAACCATTGAACGTTCATTTCAGTTGGTTTTCTCAAAAGGACTCAAGTGACTTCAAAGTAATTCTAAAGATTCATTTTCACGGCAGTGACTAAATCTGCTCAGGATGTAACAAAAATAAGAATCCCTTTTTTTCTCTGTCTACATTTCGAGCAGATGTTTACTTACATAGTACTGTCTGTCTGTTCGATATCAGACACATGATTTTCCTGCTGAATGACTTCCTAGGATCATATTCACAATGTCTCTGTCTGGTTGAAAATTATCTTATAATTTACATTTCTTTTAGCTATTTTTTTTTTCTATAAATTATGAGAATTTACTTCAAGTTAAAAGTCAGTTGAATCCCTTCTAAGAACATATTGCAATTCAGATCGTGAAAGACTTGAAGGAGTATCACACTTTATTAATGGATTAATCATTTCAGGTATTTTAGCAACATACACTACTGATAAACTGAACTGTTGTAAATATTTCGTTGATAAATGTAAAATTATTAGCATCTTTATTGTTGTAATTTTTTACACCATATTATTGTAAATTCAAACACCAATTTAACGATCATCAATTTCAATTAATTATTTATTTCATTTACATTTTATTTACATTATTTTTGAATAACTGCTGCCAGATATAATTAAGAGATGATCATTTCTTATAAGACAAACTTTACTGGATGCCAGCAATGTAAGCAGTAACCATTCATGACAACAATAAATCCTTTCTTCCAAAGATCTTGTTCTTTTAATTACTTTTTCCTTATTAACAATCCATTTCACTTCCTAATGGTGTTATGTTAATCTTTAAGTATCTAATTTTTCAAAATACAGATCCAGATATCCGTGACTCCATTCATGTTCCCGAAGGCATGTTTGTTGCTTTGACTTGCAACTTTGCTTCATCCATCGACCATTGCTTCTGGACCAAAGACAACCAAACCGTGTCAATCACAGATCGATACTCGCTACAAACGGACCTGGTCACTGGCAAATGCAATTTACTTATTAGTGAAGCACTAGTTTCACAAGACAATGGTATATTCCGTTGCCATGCCAACCGCAACAGCCAAGAAATAACAAATCCCAACGATCATCAAGTTATTGTAGAAGGTAAAGTACAAATATCTTAGAAATAGTCAAATAGAAATACATCATTTAACATATCACGAGGTATACATTCAGCTATCCACAGGCAATAATGGAGAATGAGTATCTGACACTGAGGGGAGGAAGAGTGATGTAGAAGAAAATGATTGGGTGCCCATAGTTTGAGTCAGACCATAAATGATCATTGTATTAATACTAAATTTAGCTATGGATGGAGACCAAGTCAAAGTAAATGTGCTTTGAATCCTAAATAAAAACATTTTAAAAAAATCCGTCCAGATGTTTTGATGTGATGCACAAACAAACAAACAAACAAACGAGAAAACTTTTCAGAGGGAATAACAAAACATCACATGTTCAGCCAATGGCAAGGAATATCTCAATCAGCAACAGCTCTTGATCTCCAAAAAAAGAAAAAAGATTCATAAGCCATCAGAAAAAGCAGTCAATGTAAATGAATGAAAAGTATTTTATATATTTTTTTTTCTAAGTTTTCAAAAGTAAATTAATTATTAGGAAAATTGAACAAGGAAATTCAAGTCTTGAAATTTTGTATAAATTTCCATCTCTTATTTCAGAAGAGATTTTCTCTCTACTTCCCTCTCCCTGTTTTAGTTATCTACAATGGATTCTCCCAGTGTTATCTAAAATGGATTCTAACAGATGTAGAATGTCTTCTTTATACTAAAATAAAGTTTCCATTAACCTATGATTGTAGATGCAAATGGGAATGTTATTAACTTGTTTGACGATTTTTAGAAAATAATAATACAATGCTACAAATTGTGAAAAATACGCACTGTTTTAATACACTCTACTTGATTGTCTTAAATTTTTCAGCAACTGAGATCCTTCCAATAGCATTTGCATCATCTAATAGTATTTCATCTCAGGATGTCACTGTGTAAGGGCTGACGGGCAATGCACAGGCCTAAAGCAGCTCAGAAAACAAGACCCTGGACATGTGAGATAGTCTGGGTTGCTGTCATGGTCACCAACACTTTGTAACAAGTTCAACCAAAGCTTACAGTGATCAATTGCCAGGCTGTGACGTTTACAGAATATTTTAACTGGAATAACTACTTACTGAAAAAAACCAAAACCAAAGAAATTTAAATTTAAAAATTGCAAACCTTTTGAACTAAAAACAAACATTCACTAAAAAAGTAAATAAATATATCCAGCTTTGTTTAAGAAATGATGACTTATTTATAAAGAATAATTTTGTTTAACATTTCATTCTTTTTGGTCTTTGAATTTGAGTAGCTCCATCATAGTAAAATTCACCTTGGATTCAACTAAAATATTATTTGTGGGCTACAAATTAATTACCAATGAAGAGTTTTTTTAAAAATAAAGTTCAAAATTACTATCATATTTAAATATTTAATAGCAAAGAACTTTACAAAGCAACTTGATTAATAATAGACTCGATTTAGATCTGACTATGTAATGTAGTGTTTAAATTTTACAATTTCTATTTAAAACAATTTCTATTTTTTCAGACCATCCATTAATTAATTGATGTTTTTTTCAGACCATCCTTTATTACTTTCTTCATTTATTAATTTTTTTATTAAATTTAAAATCAGTTCATTTTATTCCTCATTTCAGTGGCTCCCTCCAATCCTTACCTAATTTTCAAGAGCATTCGATACAATGAAGACGCTAACATTACCACTGAAGAAGAAGAATCCAATGTAACCTGTGTATCAGAAAGAGCCCATCCTCCTACAAAGATAGAAATACGAATCAATGGAAAACCTGCTGATATTGTATCCTATCTGATTAAGCCTTCCAACAGACAAAATCTCTTTCAGACTGAGAGCACTGCTGTTGTTCCACTCAAGTCCTCATTAGATCAGCAAATCCAATGCATTGCCTACCATCCATCCACTATTCAACCTAAGTCTCTAGTTTTACACTTAAATAAACAATAAATGTAAAAACTGACAGAAATAAATATTAGGATTTTCCAAATATTGTAATGAAATTCATTAATCAAACACTCATGAAATAGGATTCAAAAGGAAAAAATTTAAAAGACTACTTTTATATTTCTAAATCAAATGAGTAATTTTTCAAAGTTATAAAAAATATCTGTTCTTTTGTTTACTTTTAGAATTAAATAGTTTTAAAATGGCATTGTTAATGCTTAATTGATTTAAGGTAAATACACTTTGAAATACTTAATTTACTTTAATTCTGCACATTAAACTTGTTTTACTTATGTTTACTTTAATATTTGTTTTAATTACCCCTTTAAGAATGGGTATTTTGAGAAAGTCTTCTCCGCGGGACGCAAAATAAGAGGAAAAATAATTTCTTTTAATTCCTTTCCTTTATCTTAAAACAAGTAAACAACTAGCAGCCAACCCAACTTTTCCAACATCAAAAGTTAAACAACTATTTCTTTCCTTGGAGACCCGTATTTGAAGTGCTTATTTGGAGGACGATTGCTGCCACAGCAGATGCATCAAAGGAAACGGGGAGACCGGAGTTGGTTAGTTGTCTGGCAACTTCTTGTGTCAAAATTCACCGACATTCTGTACTTTGTATCACAGCTGTCTTCTCCTCTCCAGTTTGTTGTGTCATTAAGTCACACCCGGCCTCTAGAGCACAATATATACTGTGTCTATAAGCCACATCCATCCTTAATGGCTTAAGCATATTCAATTCAAATCAACTAAGCATGTTAAAGCCTACAATGACTCATATTTTTTCAATGGAGGCAGTGGTTTTCAAGATATCAATTGTCAAAGTTTATGTTATTATGTATTTTCGTTTACAGACTCACAATGGAGCATTTGACATTTTGACATTGTAGCATTCATTCTTTAGTCCATGAGTCATAAGTTTAGTATTATGAGTAAAAAAAAACAATAAAGTTAGTCTCAGCTTAATAGAAACCTATGCTCAATTTGGAACATTAGCAATCTATGAAACTTCCCTTGTCTAATTGGCATTGAAACTGGAATCCCCTGCTCGTAGTTAAACACTTCTGTAACTATCAGGTCATTAAATTATATTGTATGCATAACAAATATTTGTTTTGTGTTTGGTCCAATTTCCTTAATAAAAATACAATTACTCTTAAGCAATAAATAAAAACATGTAGAATCAGAGATGAAATATTAAAGGATTGTTGGATAATACTACAATGGATCTACAAAACTCTGTGTTTGAAATATTCAGAGTAATGGTCAAAATAAAGAAGATATAGTTAAAGGTTTCAAACAAATGTAGGATTTCTTTTTTTAAAAAGAAAAATGTTGCACATCACAGAAGGTACAACCACTTCTGGTGATAATACATTCAGTCACAGTTACAAGTAGTAAAGACTCTGATAGCAGATCTCTGAGCTACAAAGTCTTACAAAGTTAACATTCCCAGCTAAGTACGAGGATGCTTCCAACAGGAAGTAAATCCAAAATCTTACTGATACTCCGAGATACTTATCATGCATTTATGATTTCTGAACAAACGTTGGCTGTCTGCTGCTCTAATGAATGGGATACTCATAGCAATCAGAAAATGCTGTATATTTCACTATTAAACTGCCTGTGAGGAATACAGCAATGTAAACAGCATTCCACTGGTAGTAGCTTACTATTCCTCAGCCATCATTCATACTGATTATCATTTGACAATTACTTCTCGGTTGACTCATTCTGTACATCTTGTTCATATATGAACAAGAATTCATCAGATCCCAACCAAAAGCTGAACCCATTGTGAAGATCAGTTGAAATCATTTTCTGTGTTCACATGTCAAAACTCTAGATACAGGCAACACTTTTGATATCATACTGAAGCTCTGTTAAGTTTGTAGTGTGACGAAGAACTTCTAATAAATATTTATCACATTTTCACAGAATGATTGATGAAATGGTAAAAACATACTGCCAGGTCATCCTAACAATCCACATTGAAGAAAGGTAACATCTTCTCTCACAACCTGTTGCTGGTATCAATGTATACTTGAACTGTCATCATCCAAATTTTATGCAAAAGAGTGGGTCAATTATTCCGATGTCCAGAATACAACAATCTATCTTTCTCAAACACTAAACAGAAGAAACAAGAGAACTGCAATTTTTTAATGGCAGATGACAAATTTGAGCACTGAGAAAACCTCAGTGAGAAATCAAATTATATTTTGGAACATCGATGATTTCTTCCTCCCAAACAATTAAAGCAACAACTATCAAACAACAAAAAACTTGGATCTTATTTTACGTTTCTCTTGCAATGCATCATTATTATCTTCCTAATTGTTGTAGAATTTGTACATTGTATTTCAAATAAAACAATTAGAGATAACTGGAAGATCATAAATGGAAAAAGATCATAAATGAAAAAATCCACTATAACTATTTGTTCAATCAGGAATAATGCGATTTTTCTTCTAACAAGATTTTAAAAAAGAAAGAAATTTTGTGATTTTAAGAAATAGTTATATCATCTGAGACGACAACATTTAACTTCTCAGTAGAGCTCACAGACATTACTTTAAATTTAGAACTTACACCAATAAGAAATTTCCCTTTACAGATGATTTCTTTGTAATCAAAGTATAATTTAAAAACTTTTTATTACTATCACTAATGTTAATGTTCTTACAATTGGCTTTTATAAAATAAATATAAAAGATACAAATACATAATAACTGTTACAAATACATATCATCCACAATTCCCTTTAATTATTTTCAATAATTTTAGCAACATTTTTTTATTTAATTATAGATACAAATCAAATATAAAGCTGAAAAAAGAAATAATATCAACTAATTTTAATTATTGTTAATTTTTAAAATCTATTTCATTTGTACAGGATTAGAAATTGCCTTACATTGTTATCAATTCTATCTTCTTTTTTTTTTCTTCAAAAACTTTCAAAAAGTTACAGGTTAATGTGACTTCTTGCATTGATCAATTATCTTCCAGTTTTCCTAATGAAAATAATTGGCTACAACATCCATAGAATTACTTATAAAATCAGCATCTGTAATTAAATAGAGTAAAACATGAATAATATTTATTTTTCAAGTTTTAAAATGTTAAGGGAAATGACAAAAAGTAGATCAGTAAATAATCTTATAAACTAAATTCAAAAATTTTGGAAGCATTAATGTTCAAATTGAAATAAGGCATTCAGGGTTTGTTTTTTGTTTGTTTTTTTGGAAATCAAGATTCTTTTTTCAAAACATTTCTACTAAAATTGATATCTGACTCATCTACATAAACACACACAAATCCTTTTTATCTCTCTTCTATTTACTTTCATTATCTTTTAATGGTTTCCTCAAAGTAGAGAAAACCTTCAACAGCTGTTTGGTTATCACAGTGTCTATGATTGGTCTCTTTCAGTTACTACAATACTTTATAATTTAAACTTTTATGCTAAGAAGAATCACTGTTTCTTCGCAAATTTCAACAAAATCCAAAATACAAGAAGTTTCTAGAAACCAACCAAAATAAAAAAAGCTAGCACCAACCCCCCAGCAACTAAGAAACAGAACTACACTAGCAAAAGTGCAATATCACAGGCCCTCAAGTTTATCCCTCAAGAAACTGTGTGCACCCCCAGAACTCCTGAATTACTTATTATCTTCAAAGAGAAACTCCTGTCAAGCTGCAGAAAATTTATCTTCCTAAATTAACTTTTTTATTTTGAAAGATATGAATCTACTTCAACAAACTGAAGGCCTTTAAGAAAAAATAAAATTCAAAACATTTCTATTTGCGCTTTTCAGGAAAGAATTATGCAAAGAATAAATACTATTTCAAAAATGCTCCTCATTATTTTTTTCTTAAAAACGAAAATGTCCAAAAGAATTTCTTAGGAAAATATCCATCTCAGCGTATCACCTCTCTGCAGAGTAAAATCGTCCCACAGTGGTTGCTCTGCCATTCAGAATCGAACAGTACTTATGTAAATGTCTTTTGTATATTCCAATACCATTCAATGTTAACTTGTAAAATTAATGTTTTGTAAGTTTTGAATTTTTGCAGAATTGATTTGATCTATTCTGGTCTGATTTATTAAAAGAGTTCCAAATTTAAATCCCCAGTTCTCAGACAATATTCTATTCAAAGCTGTCAATGTGACATCCTGCTAATATGTCATTATCCTAAGTCTCATTAGAGATTTGTATAATTTTCATTGAAAGGAAAAGTAGAATGAATATTAATATTCAGTTGTATGATCTAAGTTTACCATGTCTACAACTTAGGTTAAAAAAAATAAAAATAAATAAAAAGTAAATAAATAAGACATGTGTAAATAGCAATTAAGTAATGAAAAATCATTTTAAGTAAGGATATTCTGAACCTCTACAAAGCCAAGGTTAGTATGAGCTCATATAAAATTTTCTTTACTTATTTTTATTGATATTTAAATATATTCATGCTTTCTATTTTTCCTATGAAAAATAAATATTAATTAAAATTGAATTAAAATATTCTATTTTATTTAATATAAAGAAGCAACTTACCACAAATAAGTAAGACCAAATACAGAAAAATGACTAAAAACACTAAAGTTAATATCTAAGCCATGCAGAAGAGAATTAGTAGGGTTTTAGCAGCAGCATAAGATATGACAAAGAGACTAAGAAATGGATGACAGATTAATAAAAAATTTCATATGATAAGAATATTGTCACCAAAGCAACTCAACAAAACTACCTTGAAGAGCCATTAAAATGAGAAGTAGAATCAGTTTTGCTGTAATGTTGGAAACAACTGATGCTGAGATGCTTGAATGGCATCCAAAATGAATACACAGTCAGAGATAGAACCTACAGTAGTATGGAAACCAATGGAAAACCATTAGCAGTTAAATCTGAGATGTAATTAAACAAATGTACAAACATGGAGATCACTAATGGCTATGAATACAAAAAGCGGTTCTACTTCATGAAGGAAAATAAAGCAAGAACCACTTACTAAGAGCCCAGATGTTGCTCTTATATTCCTAATGATACAGAAAGTCTCAAGAACCTGTGACTAGCAATATAAGAATCAATGTCTATAAATTCATATGTGATGCTTATATTCTTAATGAAGAGAAAACAAGCAAGAATCAATGGCTTATACTCCAGATGATGTAAAGAGTTTATGGCTAGGAATGCAATTGTGCTCATAATGATGTAGAAAGGAACAAGAAGCATCTGAAAGAACAAGTTCCAAATGCTGTTTTTATAATCTGAAAGATTATCAGATCTGAAGAGAATAAGATGTTTATGCTTTGTTTTTTAGATCAATTCACAAATAATAAATTCCAGAATAAAGCCCAATTAGGAATAATTACTTCTTGAAATCCTATTAATATTATAATACTCTTTTACTCCACAATATTTCGCCCTACTCAGAGAAGGACTTCTTCTGGTGGTACCAGAGACAAGAAACTAATTTTCTTTCCTCTACATTTCACAACGATTACAAAATAAGAACTAAAACATTAACCAATTAGGAATACTTAAGGTTGATGAACTTTCTACTACTGGATATAAAGTGTGGTACCTGATAAACCTGGCTACATTGTGACTGAATTAAAAATGTATGTCTTTGATAAGAAAAGATTTCATACGGAATTGCTAAGGAATGCTGCCAAGGAGAAATCAAGACAAGTCAAGTCACCATTATCAACAGGGAAAAAAACCTCATGTCAAAGAAAAAAAATATAGAAGAGCTACTATGATCTTCATTTTCAGTTCTAAAAGGACCTGTACCTAAATCACTTCCAATTGAATGGAAACATTTTGCAATTGTGACATGGAACTGGAAAGTATCTTGATAGACAAACTCGCAATTTGCGAGTAGAAATTAGGCGCTTGCGAGTGGAAAAAAACATCTCGCAAATCGGTTTTTTCCTAAATTCAAAACCTTGGCTGCTGTGCCAATTCAAATTTACCGCCTATTCAAATTCACCGGAATGTGAACTCCCGCAAGGGGTATTTCATGATGGAAGTTTCCTCTACCAATCACCATTCGTCAATTTATAGATAGGTGATGTGCAAGGACGTATATATAATGATAGTCGCGAAGCCAAATTTTATACACCTACCAATTGGGCGGGTTTCGCTGCTAGTATAGGTATATCGTATATATATGAAATTTTCCCCCCCCCCCCCCCTGTTATTTAGCTAGCGAGTGTAAATTTCCATTTGTGAGTTGGTTTAGGCACGAATTTTCGAGGGTTGTGGATAGATATGATATTTACTGTTACCAGGAGAAAATGAAAGTGTATTTGTGTTCTAGACAAATAGAAATAGACTAGCAGTAGCTAAGAGTCCTTGATAAATTATTTCTTCTTTATATTTCAGTGCGATTCAGTTCAATTTTAATGGTACAAGAGCAACAACGCTAAACTGCACAAGGTATGAAATTGAGAATAAGTTGTTGAAAGGAAGAGAAAGGGCTGTTATTATATTTTTATAGATGACATAACTTTATTTGCAAGCAATATGGATGTTGCTGAAGAAAAAAGGAAACATTCAAGCCCATGATGGAATTCGAGATATCAGCCGCATGGCAGGTTATCACCTTGACCACTCTGCTGAGCCCAAACGGTCGTCCTGGGTTCAAGTAAGGTATTCTTAGATTTAAAGCAGAATTGGTTTAGGCAATGATAGGTGTAGATTGTCTTTTTGTTTATTACTATTATCTCTGCAATGAGGTGTTTTTATCCTTTGTGCTGTTAGTAATATTCATGGGGTGGATACCTTGCACATACACATGCATGTTTGTATGGACAAAGCTTCGCAAAACTTTATATGGTTTACATCAAGCAGGATGTCAATGGTTTATTTAACTGTACTCTATGTGTAGGTAATAAGGATGTACAAAGATTGAGTCCTTGCAATGTATTTATATATAAAAAGAATTCAGATATTATTCTGACTTTTTGTTATTCTGAATTCAGATGACATAACCTAATTTGCAAACATCATGGCTATTGTGGAAGAAATTTTTGAATTTTTTTACTGATCATTTTGAAATCAAGAATTTTAGACAGATTAACACGTTTGTAGGAAACATCAATGACTGTAATGGTGAGAACTTGTTTTGGAAGTACATTAGGACCCTAGTACCTCTCTTTCAGCAGATGCCTCAAACGGCAGATATAGGAATCAGTATCATATCCTATGATAAAGGTTAATCTGTAAATTAGGCACAATAAGACATTAATAACAATAAAAACTAATAATAAAATAGAACAATTATAATTATATAATATAATAAAAGTTATGTGAATGTGATCCTCTCTCTCTTTTTAAAATATTTACTGTATTGTATGATCAACGCAATCAAATACCAGATGGATGTATGTGGCCTTGACGCTAGATAAAGGTATGCTTAATGTCTCGGTTGGGATCACACGAGATTTCATCCCATTAATCAGAAATGCACACAATTTAAGTATCAATGTTTACTTTCTCTCTGGAATTTTTTATTTAGTTTTTTTTCAGACCACAGTCAACCACTATTAAGTGAAACTGCAGTAACTGAAACAGAGGATACGGGGTTTCTACAGTACAATACAAAAACAGAATAAGAGCCAAATCTTGAATATAGATAGATTTTGCAAGGACATAAATATAAAATGCAGCTCAAAAAGCCATTAACATTCTGCTTGATATAAATCATACAAAGCTTTATCCATACAAAAATATGTGTTTGA
>JAFIDM010005346.1:1607508-1618340 GCA_023159025.1 Thereuonema tuberculata
GGGAAGCATGGAGGGAGGGAGAACCCAATTCAGAAAATCCCTGAGACGAGGATCTATCCAGTATCATGTCCAACTCCACCTTCAGAACCAAACTTTAGAAACCTTTATTAATATATTAATTAACTTAAAGATTCATTATTTTTTTGACCAATGTGTGAAGATAGAGAATATAAAATAAGGAATGGTCAATGTGGGCAGAAGCTTATTAATTGAAAGAATAATGATAAGTGTAGTATCAAACATAAATTGGTCTACAAACCACAATTACTTTATTTTTATGAATTAGTAAAGTTATTACTAAAGTGAAAATCCTAAAAAGTAGGCAAAATTAGTGTTTCTGTAAATAATTTCATCACATAATTGGCATGTATTAAAATTTGAAATATAAATTTATAAAATATCGTATATTCAATAACATTATGGAATTTAAGTGAGGATCATCTTAGGAATGACATCATCGTTTTCATCATCTTTCTAGAAATGAATGGATTGATAAGAATAGAAAGACATATATGCGAAGAAATAAAAAAAATAACAATGATTTCACTTCTCTTTAAAATTATTATACTTCTAATAATAATTTCTTCACAATAACAGAGAAGAAAATATGCTGACAACATTTAAATAAGAAAAAAGAAGAAACTGGCTAGAAATGAGCCAAGAAGAACAGATAGTTAACCAATATTGGGAGAAATAGAGCAGAAGTTGCCATTTGAAAAAAAAAAGACAGAAAAAAATCATGTCAGAGAGGTTCAAAAAAAAATTAGCCAAAAACAAAAAATTAGCATAAAATTTTGCCACCAGGGGAAATTTGGCACTAGAAATGCATTGTATTATTTCACTGTTACTATTGATGAGTTGATGGATAGAAGAAAGACTGATTCATGTCATTCTGACAAGACTGAAGTGCTCTCATCTAACCTCACCATGCTTTGCTAGTCTTGTTTTAACATCAACAACACGGTACCGTTAATACTATGCTTTGAGAATTCCAGCTGAAGCATCAGAGAAAAGTTCCAATGACAATAAATCACAGAAAAATGATTTTACTTTGAAAGTAGCAGATTTTTAGCAGTAAAACCAGGACAAGGGGGCAAACAATTATTCCTCCATAAGTTAAAGAAATTATAATTGCAGCTGTGGGACGCAATGAATAAAGCATAAGGATCCAACAATGCTTGGGCAATATCACAGCAACTGCATATGCCTTACACAACTGTGTGGAAAATCTTGTGTCAAATGTTGAAGTTTTCCCCCTAAAAGATCTCCCATATTCAAGCTTTGCCTCAAGGTAATGCAGATACCTGACTGCAGTTTCCCTGACATCTTGGCTCTAACGAAGATGGACGATTCAAGATGGCCTTGGAAGATCTTATGGTGTAATGAGGTACATTTTTATGTGAATGGCAGTATTAACACACACCATTGGCAGATTTGTGCTGCAAATAAGCCCCATGAGTTTCATCAGAAGTCACAGTATGGTGTGGTTTCACTGCATTGTTTGTCATTGGTCCTCAAAGAAATTCACCCAATAGGACCAGAGTGACTTGTACCATCTCTGCTGTTAGATGTCAAGAGATGCTTCTCAACTTTACTGTTCTGCAACTGCAGTAGCAAAGATAACTGAACTGTTGGAAAATAAAATTGGTTTCCACAATTTTAAAAAAAAATGTTTTTAAAGTTAGGAAAAATAATTTAGTGAGACTATCGTTTTTGAAGAAGTAAAAATAATTAACCATATTATTTGGCTTTGATCCAAAAAATATGTATCACAAAAAAAAAAAAAAAATAGTTCAATATCCTTGGTATGAAAGTGAATCTTCCTCTATATTACCCAAATTCACTAAGAAGTAAAACACTGGAACATCGAATCTGAAATTAACATTTTCCTTGTTGACAGCATAACGATGTCTCCATTCAATATTTCTTATCAGCATTCTTCTTAGTAGCATTGCCACAACACAATAATAATATATCAGTAGTTCTTTCGATGTACTGTATGATGATAACTAGAAATACTGCATTAGAAGATGAAATAAGACCTAGTTTTCTTATTATTCCTTTCTCCATATTTTCCCTCGTAACAGCAATACAACCACATACATAAACGTTTATCTTTCTTCTTTTTCTACAAATGTTATATTGCTTTCAACAAATGAAAAACATAAGCACAATGTTCACTATTGTTTGTCAGTTGAACTTTGTTGGATTTTTTTCAACAAATAAATGTAATTTTGCTAAATTATTCTACCATGTTCGTGCAGGAGCACCACCTCACATTGGATTATCCGTACAGTTAGTGTTAAGCAGCCCGCACACGATGCAGCTTTTGGCCTAGAGCGTTTCTGGAGCTGCACGGACCAAGTTGCAAGCGGAGTTGCATGGAAAAAAAGCTTCAAAGAACGGCGGTGCAACTCGGAAAGCTGCATGGAATTACCCAATCACAGTGCAGCGTTGGAATACGTCAGTTGTGACGTCATGCTCAAGGAAGAAACATGGCGTCGAAACATATTTCCTTCGCTTGAGATGGGCGAATCGCGAATACAGAAAAAATATCAGATTATTTCGAGTTTCTTTCACAGATAAATACAGTTTATATGTAAATGCAGTAATTTAATGTGGAAGAATGTATTAGAGCGTTTGAAAAACCTAGATTTTTTGAATTTTTCACATCGCAAGCGGATTTTCGCTCATTCACCATTTCCGGAAATTGCCAGGTGACGTCATTGTTTACAGTGAGCTATGGATTATTATTGGCTGTTGGTCGTTGTTATTCATGAATCGCATTATTGCCATCAACTGCGATTACATACCGGCTAATAATATTATAAAAATGTTTCTCATATGTTTAAAATGAATCACAAATATTTAGGTTTGGAAGGACATCACAGCAGTCTCCTTGACGTCATGTCCAGTGACGTCATTCAAATTCGTAGTGTGCTTCGTTTGTTGTCCGCATGGCGGCGCTAACAATGTTGCATCGTGTGCAGGCTGCTTTAGGACAACAATTCACAGAAAACAGTGATTAGTTGTGCATTTCCTTATGGTTATGGGGCCATCTCAAAATAAGCACATGTTCCTGATTTAATAACCTTAAAAGTCATTCACAGAATGCAGTTCTTGAAATATCTGAAGAGAAGACATACTGAACCACATCTGTAACTTATACGAACACAAAAATTGTGTTAGTTGTGCAAAATACCAAACTAAGGAATTCGGACGGATTTTCTTTTTTTTTTTTGGAACTGACATATGGAGTGCTCAGAAGCCAATCTGTGTAAGTCATTTTTTTTAAATTGAAATTTTTTCTGTAAGTCATACTCTAATGTTTTTACTTTTGGTTGACAAAGTGCCAAAATCACTCCTTCAAGTGTATAGTTATGTTATCTTTCAATTAAAAATTCATTCTTCAAATTTACAAACGTTGTTATTTTTTGGTACGGAATTTTAAAAAACCTATTTCATTTTTTGGTTTATTGATTATCACTGGTTGGCTTCTGAGCACTCCATATGTAGTAGATTGGGAAACGATGGGGAGGGGGGGGGGGGGGGGGGGGGCTGTATTAAGAAAATTCAAGATTTACTTGGAACTCTCACAGACAGTGGATGCACATTTTGAAAGCAATAACTTGTAGCATTGTTACGAAGTGATGACGACAGAATTTGTAGGATGCCAGCAAGTAGAGCACCTGGCAGCAAATTCACAGGATCCCTTCCAGGATGTTTCTTTCCGAAATAAAATTAAAAAAAATACATTTTCCTTTTAATGAACAATAGGTTAGGTTAAATGAGGTAGATCCTTTTCAGGATGTTTCGTTTGGAAATACAAAAGGAAAAAAAAACCACATACTTTTCATTCTAGAAGACCCTCAATTTTGCAACTTGTCTGACATTTTAAAAACAGTCCTAAGACAGCCATTTTTCCAGTCATCTTGAAAATAGTTCCAACATAGCCATGTTTTCTAGATGCTTGCACAAAGAGTGACATCGAAACTTTTAATTTTCTTAAAAGCTACTAAAAAAAATCCCCCAGTTTTCTATCGGTTTTCTATTTACTAAGTATTTTGGAATCATTCTGCTATAAAATCATGAAAATTCATCTTAATTCTACTGGTTCGATATTCTACACAATTATCAAATTGATTTCCAGTGTCTCTTCTAGCCATTACTCTTTTAATAATCCCAAATCAAGCATTTCTAGAGTCAATTTTTTCCTTAACGTACGATTCTTATTTATATAAATCGAAAACCCATATTCCAGAGACTACTTGTAACAAGTTTGGTTCAATTTCATCCATTACATTTTTCTGAACACCTCCTCTTTAATTATGGTCACCTTGTAGATATAAATTATCCCATCTAATGGAAAAAAGTAATTGGAAAGATCAAAAAGCTTGGAGATGCTTTAAAATTCAGATGCTATAAATTAATTAAAAACAACATTTTCACTGTATTTCATATTTTTGGTTTAAGCTTAAAAATGTAGTTGAATTTATTGAATTATGTAAGTCACTATAATAATTTTAAATAATGGTAGTGTATGTATGTGAGATTGCGTTTGTTGAAACACAGCCAACGGTGATATCTCATGAGTGTGGTTGTTGCAAGAGTGAACAACTGTCTGATGCAGAAGTAAGAAAAGTTCTAAGTAAAAGCATAAAATTAAGTTCCTAAAAGCTTTTTATAAAGTTTTATCAGTCGATCCAAGTTTAAAATTTCGACTGAGCTTGTGTTTTAATGTCCTTAAGAGAGGACAGTGATAGGTTTAAATCTCCGCTATTTAGTTAATAGTTCTATGTCCACAGTACTGTGTTCTCAGTGTATCGTCGTGTTAAAATCTGAGTGTGTTTCTGATTGAAGACGGAATCCGAGGAAGGGAGAATTCACAAGACAAGTTAAATTCAAGATCCCTTCCAAATTACAGAGATGAAGGCAACATGACGATGGATGAGGCCCACCAATCATCAGCCATTTGAATGTGATTGTAATATTGAGATAAGTAGCAGAGAAGATAAAGATTCATCGTTTGCATTCGATTACACAGACTGTAGCTGAATCTGTCTTGTGCTAGTATGTTACATCCTTTCCAATTAAGAAGAGTGATTTATTATATATCAAGTTTGCTCAAATTAAATCACTTGATTTTAATCATCATTTTCAGTTCATTATTCCCTCACTAAAGATTAACTACACTCTGCTTTTACATCTTTACATAAATGTTGGTAATCCACACAAAAAAAAACTTAAAAAAATGTACAATTATTAAAATTAACATTATTATACTGACTTGTTTGGACTGCCAATCTCTTTTGTTGTTTTCAAATAACACTTCCGATGATCATTCATTACGGAGACCTTGTTGTTTTACTGGTGACTGCTCCTGGCTTATGATCACCAAAGAGAGTGAAACAGCTGTTCCAGGATGTCAATTGATAAATAATTTGGTCTCACCCATTGTTGTTTATTAGTAATTCAAAAGCGCAATTTGAATTTTTATGCTTTAAAAAAATTCATTGAGGCCGGCTAGTGGCTGGCATATGAATTTTCGCACTTATTTTTCATTGGTGAGTTTTTTATTGTTCATTTTTCTTTTGAGGCACCACTGCGCTTCCGATGATCATTAATATTATGAATGCTTTCAGTTTTTTATGGTGAAGATTTATTTTGGACTAATTTATTATTGGAAATCCTTCAATTTTCTAAAATTATTTCTTTCTGTAGTTTTTAAGAATTACAGCAATTACTGAGGAAATAATTATAATTCACTTACCAACTTTAAAATTACTTGTTGTTAATGTAGGACATGTAAATAATCTTGGAAAAATCATATAAATAGGAATGCTGACACCTCGACAAACATCCCCTTCACCGATCTGAATATTCTGGATTTCAGTTGCTAGAAAAACAATACTTTGTAAATTAAAAATAATAATTAATTTTAGATGAATCATATCTCAATTCAAGAAAAGCATTCTTTATTTTGTAAAACTTTTATGTATCTAAAGTAAGATATCTTACCATCTTTTGCATATCCTTCAGCACAGCCACAAGTTTCCACACGAACCAGCTGGAGTTCAATCGATTTGATGGGAGAATCACATTGCTCAATTGTTAGCTGAAATTCAATTTACAAAACAAACTGTAGCCTAGTAAACATACATTTCATTAGAGACAGAAAATAATCAAACAAATAGTGACATAACTCATTCCATTTGAACATTTCAAGAAATCTTTTTTTATTTCTATCTTTCCTCTCTATGTAAGTCTCAGAAGTCAACTCTTATGAATAAATATATGACTTTCAACAAATTTCCAATTGGCCTTCATAAATCCCACATATCAATTCTCTTATTTCCCTATCATCTCTTTGTCCTTCATGTTCAATTTTATGTGAGCACTGTCATATATTTCATTTTAGTCAAGAGCTCTAACAAATAATAATAATAATAATAATAATAAGCCCCCATGGACCCTACCTCCTCGCGGTGGGGGCGGGAACTACACTAGCTTTACGGTAGGCTAAAGGGTCCAACCATTTATGATGAGAACACGTTCTAGATCATGCTGCATCGGGTGTGGCGCAGGATAAAGTCACCCGCGTTCGGGGGTTAGGTAGAGGCCTCCGTTCGAAAAATATACTACAGTCTCCCGCAGGTGGTGGTGGAGAAAGTGGCACCCCATCCTGTAGTATGGCTACCACAATGCCCGGGCAACACTATCCAGCCCGAACAGTCGGAAGTGTTTCGTCTGTGTCAGAGCAGGCGACCACCAAGACTGGGAAACCACGCCAGCGCATCCGATGGTCACCACAGATGAACCAGGATCTTATGCGCGACTTCTTCACTGTTACAAAGTTAGGTACTCAACTAACAGGATACAGACAGGCAACACACCAAGCTTTCACCACACGCTATCCATCGTTAGGGCTTAGCGAACAGCGGGTAGCGGATCAGCGACGTTCCATTGTAGTAAACAATCTTATTCTCCCATGCATACTTGCACAAATTAAAGAAGAAGTCGCTGAATCCAACCACAGGACACCACACCCCACCCCACCAGAAGACACCATTATGGAAAACACAGAAACAATCTCTACCCCTCAGTACACATGCCCCAACAATACAACTAATGAAATGTTATGTGCAGCTCATGATCATTTCTACACTGCACTCGCACAATACACAGGCACAGACCCCACACTCAGGCCACCACTCCCCAAAGTAAACACATCAAAACAACTCGCCACAGTCATATACCATCTCAACACACACACTATCCCACAACACCTTGACAACATCCAAACATTAGAAGACATACATACAACACTCTACTGTGCCGCACAGGGAACCATTCGGGCACTTGGAATCAAACAACACAACATACCTCCCACTGCACAGACACAAGAATACATCCCCCCTTGGAGACGTCGCCTTGAGGGCCGCATCAGTGACCTTATGTCCCAGGTTAGAAAGATATTCAAGCACATAAATACTCGCCCTTCACATTCAAATCATCATAACCAGGTTCAGGAACATCTTGACACACTAAAACAAAAACTCAGTGCACTTGCAAAAAGATTACAAAGATACAAACAGTGCACTCTGCGCAAACAACAGAACAACACTTTCCAATACAATGAGAAAAAATTCTACAGATCCCTTACATCTTCCTCTACTGCAACTAACACAAACACTCCCAACAGCGAGGCTTTACATGAATACTGGTCGTCTCTGTGGTCAAACCCTATCCCCCACAATGATAAAGCACCATGGATAACAGAGGAACAGCAACTCACTGAACACTTACCCTGCATGTCCTTCCATGAGATTACTCTCGCAGACATACAGACAGCACTAAAACATGCACACAACTGGAAGGCTCCTGGTGCAGACGGAGTCCAGAGCTTCTGGATCAAGAGGTTCACGTCCCTGCATGGAAAACTAGCGCTTACACTCACTGACATAATCCAACATCCAGAACATATGCCTCGTTTCCTCACACAGGGTGTCACATACCTACAGAGCAAGAACACTGAAACAGCGCAACCTGCAAACTACCGCCCAATCACTTGCCTCCCCACACTTTACAAACTCCTCACCTCCTGCCTCGCAGACAAGATCTACACATACATCGAGACATTTAACATTGTTTCCGAACAGCAGAAGGGCTGTCGCAGGAATTCCCAGGGTTGTAAGGAGCAACTCCTTATTGACTCTGTAATCCTGCGCCAGGCACGCGCGAAGAATAGGAGCTTACATATCGCATACATTGATTACAAGAAGGCATTTGATTCTGTCCCTCATTCCTGGCTCCTACACACTCTTCATATCTACAAAATACACCCCAAGATCACGGCATTCTTAGCTGCCACGATGAAGAGTTGGAACACAACATTACACCTACGCACCTCTAACACCTCCATCACTACAGATCCCATTCCCATAAGGAGAGGTATTTTCCAGGGAGACTCCTTGAGTCCTCTTTGGTTCTGCCTCGCCTTGAATCCACTGAGCCATATACTAGATAACACAAAACACGGTTATAGGCTTACCACAGGCACTGTGACACCATATAAAATCACACATTTACTCTACATGGATGACATTAAACTCTATGCCACAAACAATGCACAACTTACTAATTTATTACAAGCCACCACACAGTTCACCAAAGACATTGGGATGGAATTTGGAATTGACAAATGCCGCAAGTTACACATAATACGTGGGAAGACTTCGAATTTGGAGTGTTTTGAACTGGACCATGGTTTGGCCATCCAATCCATGGAACAGGGAGAGACCTACAAGTACCTGGGCTTCCAGCAAGCGCGTGTCATTGACAACGCAAACATCAAAAATGCACTGAAGAACACATACCTTGCTCGAGTTCACAAAATCCTCAAAACACAACTCAATGCCAGAAATAAAATTAAAGCTATCAACACTTTTGCCGTTCCCACACTAACATATTCGTTCGGCATAATTCCATGGACAAACACCGAACTCGAAGTACTACAACGCGCAACACGCACTACATTCACGAAACACAACATGCACCACCTCAAGTCCGCTACGGAAAGGATGACTCTTCCCCGCAAGGAGGGAGGCCGAGGACTCATCAACCTCATTACCCTACACGAAAAACAAGTACATACACTTAGGGAACATTTCCACCAAAGAGCAGAAGTCTCCTCAATTCACTCAGCCATTGTCAAGGCTGACACACACCTCACACCCCTGAACCTCGAAAACTCTTCTCCAACACTCACCACCCCTGACACCCACACTCAGCAGCTGCGTGAATCATGGGCTCGTAAGGAACTCCATGGCAGACATCATCACGGACTCAGCCAGCCTCATGTCGACATGGAAGCGTCGAACAGATGGCTGACGAGTGGTGAGCTGTTTGGGGAGACCGAAGGGTTCATGATCGCAATACAGGACCAAGTCATCTCCACACGCAACTACAAGAAACACATTCTACACGATGCAAACACACATGACGACAAATGCAGGAAATGCCACACTACGCATGAGACGATCGACCACGTAATATCAGGCTGTCCCCTTCTCTCTCAAACAGACTACCTCCACCGACACAATCAGGTAGCGTCGATCGTTCATCAACAACTAGCACACAAACATTCACTTATTAAGAGCACGGTCCCGTACTACAAGTACATACCACAAAGCGTATTAGAGTCACCCTCATATAAACTATACTGGGACCGCCCCATTCACACAGACAAAACCATACATCACAACAGACCAGACATCACACTTGTTGATAAGGTCAACAAACAGACCTATCTAATTGATATTGCAGTGCCTATCAGCAAGAACATGCAGAAAACTCACGCAGACAAGATCAGTAAATACACTGATCTAGCACACGAGCTCCAGAAGCAGTGGAGGCAGGATCGAGTACGTGTTGTACCCATCGTTCTGTCTGCCACTGGTCTGGTGCCTCACACATTGCACCACAGTCTCAGCACACTAGGACTTCACAAAATCACTTATGCACAACTGCAGAAGGCTGTGGTACTCAACACTACACGCATAGTTAGGAAATTTATGGACACAAGCACACATCCCTAATCATTCTTGCACACATCTTTACACTTGGCAGTATGTGCTTTGGTCCTTGACCCGCCATATTGTTTTTGCTGGGGAAACCCAAGGTTTGAAACATACAAACATAATAATAATAATAATAATAATATATATATATATATATTTATTATGATTCTAAATACAAAAGTTACAGTCCGTTAGGAATGACCAATTCCTATCAACAGATTCTGAATATAGGTATACTATAAATGTTTAATTAATTTTGAATACATTGTTAAAAAATATCAAATGACTTGCATAGTATTGTTTTTTCAAGTGATTTTTGTCAAGTAGACCGCTAGTTGATAATTTTCTAAAATTTTAAATTAGGCAGTAACATGATTTAAAAGTTAAAATAATTTTCTGATTTAACTCTATATATAATTATTACATATGTATATTAAAGTTACCTATGTTTAATAACTAATACTCATAAACATTACCTATGTTTAGCTTATTTTTGTTGAGTACAGTAAGAACTAGTAACAATAAATATTAAGGACATTGGAAGTAAATTGAACAAAATACTTAAGTGAGATATTACAAACAGGATTTACAATTACAAAGAAAACAATTGAAACAAAAGAAATTCATATTAATTACATTTTATCAGCCACTTTTTTAATAGTTTCTTAACATAGGATATTCTTCCATTTTATATATATATTTCTTTTTCATCTATAGTGTTGAATATATTTTCAAGTATATAGTTAAAATGCC
>JAFIDM010005346.1:1618440-1672387 GCA_023159025.1 Thereuonema tuberculata
GCCATTTTTTTAATAGTTTTTTAACATGGGATAATCTTCCATTTTTTTTATATATATGTCTTTTTCATCTATAGTGTTGAATATATTTTCAAGTATATAGTTGAAATGCCTCTTTCCATAGTCATTGTATATTGGTGAATAGGGAAGATGGATATTTTTCTGGTTTCTTAGATTATATGAGGATTTTTGTTTTTCTTCTTTCTTGTGCTCAAAGATTTTATAATAGTTTTTAATTAGTATGTTGTATATGAATTTTTGTTTGGGATTTAGTATTCTATATTGAAGTTTTTTCTTTAATATTATACTTTTATCGCTTACATTTTGCTTGAAGAAAACTATCTTTAAAATTTTATTTTGCAGATTAATTATAGGTTTTAAACAACTGTCATTGGTGTTGGCCCAAATGTTAGCAGCGTAATTTATGTTCGAATAGAATAAAGATTATATAATAACATTTTAATCTGCGTTGGAAGTATGTCTTTTATATGATAGAATATGTATGACAGTATGTTTAGCTTTTTATGTAACATTTTAATGTGATTATTCCAACAAAATTTTTCATTTATTATTAAGTCCAGATGTTTAATTGTTTTTGTGTACTGTAGTTCTGAACAGCTTTTACATTCATATGGTGAATTGTGAAGACAGTTATGATGGTGAAAAAGATTTTTGGCTTATCTGTTATTAGTCTTTTTTTTGGACATATTAGTTTTAGTTTTGTTTTGTCTTCATTTATCTTAAGTCTGTTGTCATGCATCCAATTTTGTATTCGAATTAAATCTTTTTGTAATTTATCACTTATTTCTGTAGTGCAGTTCCCATTCGAATAAATCATTATATCATCTGCATAAATATGTATGTAACATGATTTTATTACCTGAAATATATCGTTGATGAAAAGTAAGAAAAACAAAGGGCCTAGTTGTGAACCTTGAGGAACTCCATTTTGGTTAGTTTTCATGTCACTGTAAATATTGTCAATTGAAACAAAGATTTTTCTATTCTTAAAGTAGTCTTTAATAATTTCATATAATGAGCCTCTGATTCCAATATTGTACAGTTTTTTTAATAGTATTTTCATATCAATGCTATCGAATGCTTTGCTTAGATCAATGGATATAAGAAGAATTAATATATTTTTATTTAGGTTGTTATTTATGTTATTTGAAAAGATTTCAAATAAGTTATTCGTACCTTTAACAAGAAAAAGAAGTATAAAACCGCACACAATTAAAGGTTCACTGAGCTATTTTTGGATTTCCTTTCCGCACGTTAAATTTGATTATTATTCGTACCTTTGTTTTTCTAGTATGCATACTGTTCTGAGTTTATGATTTGATATTTATGTAGGCAATTATTCATTTTTAGGCAAATATAGTTTTCGATAATTTTATTTATTATCGGCTGAATTGAAATTGGTCTATAGTTTTTAAAATTTAATATATCACTTCCTTTGTAGATAGGAACAACTTTTGAAATTTTTAAATTGTCTGGATATTTTTTATTATATATAATTTTCATTAATAGCAACATACTTATATGTGCAAAAATTTCTTTATTATCCTTGATTTCTCTGATTTTGAGATTATCAAAACCAACGGATTTTTTGTTTTTTAGCTTATTGATTATATTATTAATAATAATAATAATAATGAACCAGGATCTTATGCACGACTTCTAGGGACTTGACTCACAGGATACAGACAGGCACTACACCACGCAATCATCACACGTTATCCATCGTTAGGGCTTAGCGAACAGCGGGTAGCGGATCAGTTCCATAGTAGTAAACAATCTTATTCTCCCATGCATACTTGCACAAATTAGGGAAGAAGTTGCTGAATCCAACCACAGGACACCCCACCCCACCCCACTCCACCAGAAGACATCATTATGGAAAACACAGAAACAATCTCTACCTCTCAGCACACATGCCCCAATAATACAACTAATGACATATTACCTGCAGCACAGGATCATATTTACACTGCACTGGCACAATATATAGGCACAGACCCAACACTCAGGCCTTCACTCCCCAAAGTACACACATCAAAACAACTCTCCACAGTCATATACTATCTCAACACACACTATCCCACAACACCTTGACAATATCCAAACATTAGAAGACATCCATACAACACTCTATTGCGCCGCACAGGGAACCATTCAGGCACTTGGAATCAAACAACACCATATACCTCCACTGCACGGTCACAAGAATACATCCCCCCTTGGAGACGTTGCCTTGAAGGCCGCATCAGCGACCTTAGAGGAGACATATCCAGGCTCACACAATACTGTGCAGGAAACAAAACAAAGAAACTTATGTCCCAGGTTAGAAAGATATTCAAGCACATAAACCTCGCCCTTCACATTCAAACCATCATAACCAGGTTCAGGAACATCTCAACACACTAAAACAAAAACTTAATGCACTTGCAAAAAGATTACAAAGATACAAACAGTGCACTCTGCGCAAACAACAGAACAACACTTTCCAATACAATGAGAAAAAATTCTACAGATCCCTTACATCTCCCTCCACTACACCCAACACAAACACACCCACTAGCGAGGCATTACATGAATACTGGTCATCTCTGTGGTCTAATCCTATCCCCCACAATGATAAAGCACCATGGATCACAGAGGAACAACAACTCACTGAACACTTACCCTTCATGTCTTTCCATGAGATTACTCTCGCAGACATACAGACAGCACTAAAACATGCCCACAACAGGAAGGCTCCTGGTGCAGATGGCATCCAGAACTTCTGGATCAAGAGGTTTACGTCCCTGCATGGGAAGCTCGCGCTTACACTCACTGACATAATCCAACACCCAGAACATATGCCTCTTTCCTCACATACCTACAGGGTGTCACATACCTACAGAGCAAGAACAGTGAAACAGCTCATCCTGCTAACTACAATCCAATCACTTACCTCCCCACACTTTACAAACTCCTCACCTCCTGCCTTGCAGACAAGATCTACACACACATTGAGACACAACATTCTTTCCGAACAGCAAAAGGGCTGTCGCAGGAATTCCCAGGGTTGTAAGGAGCAACTCCTTATTGACTCTGTAATCCTGCGCCAGGCGCGCGCGAAGAATAGGAACTTACATATTGCATACATCAACTACAAGAAGGCATTTGATTCTGTCCCTCATTCCTGGCTCCTACACACTCTTCATATCTACAAAATACATCCCAAGATCATGGCATTCTTATATGCCATGATGAAAAGTTGGAACACAACATTACACCTACGCACCTCCAACACCTCCATCACTACAGATCCCATTCCCATAAGGAGAGGTATTTTCCAGGGAGACTCCTTGAGTCCTCTTTGGTTCTGCCTCGCCTTGAATCCACTGAGCCACCTACTAGATAACACAAAACATGGTTATAGGCTTACCTCAGGCACTCTTGACACCATTCAAAATCACACACTTACTCTACATGGATGATATTAAACTCTACTCCACAAACAACGCAAAACTTATTAATTTACTACAAGTCATCACACAGTTCACCAAAGACATTGGGATGGAATTTGGAATCGACAAATGTCGCAAGCTACATATAACACTCGGGAAGACTATGAATTTGGAGGGTTTTGAACTGGACCATGGGTTGGCCATCCAATCCATGGAAGAGGGAGAGACCTACAAGTATCTGGGCTTCCAGCAAGCGCGCGTCATTGACAACACAAACATCAAAAATGCACTCAAGAACACATACCGTACTCGCGTTCACAACATCCTCAAAACACAACTTAATGCCAGAAATAAAATTAAAGCCATCAACACTTTTGCCATCCCCTTACTAACATATTCATTCGGTATAATCCCATGGACAAACACCAAACTCGAAGCACTAAAACGTACAACTACATTCACCAAACACAACATGCACCACACCAAGTCCACTATGGAAAGGATGACTCTTCCCCGCAAGGAGGGAGGCCGAGGACTCGTCAACCTCATCACCCTACATGCAAAACAAGTACACACACTTAGGGAACACTTCCACCAAAGAGCACAACACTCCTCACTCCACTCAGCCATTGTCACACACCTCACACCCCTGGACATCGAAAACCCTTCTTCAACACTCACCACCCCTAACACCCACACTCAGCAGCTGCGTGAATCATGGGCCCGTAAGGAACTCCATAGCAGACATCACCACGAACTCAGCCAGCCTCATGTCGACATGGAAGCATTGAACAGATGGCTGACAAGTGGCGAGCTGTTTGGGGAGACCGAAGGGTTCATGATCGCGATACAGGACCAAGTCATCCCCACATGCAACTACAAGAAACACATCCTACATGACGATAGATGCAGGAAATGCCACACTACGCATTCATGGACAATCGACCACATAATATCAGAATGCCCCCTTCTCTCCCAAACTGATTACCTCCACCGACACAGTCAGGTAGCGTCGATTGTTCATCAACAGTTAGCACACAAACACTCACTTATTAAGAACACAGTCCCGTACTACAAGTACATACTACAAAGCGTATTAGAGTCATCCTCACATAAGCTGTACTGGGATCACCCCATTCACACAGACAAAACCATACATCACAACAGACCTGACATCACACTTGTTGATAAGGTCAATAAACAGACCTATCTCATTGATATTGCAGTGCCTATCACCAAGAACATGCAGAAAACCCACGCAGACAAGATCAGTAAATACACCGATCTAGCACATGAGCTCCAGAAGCAGTGGAGGCAGGACCGAGTACGCATTGTACCCATCATCTTGTCCGCCACTGGTCTAGTACCTCACGCATTGCACCACAGTCTCAGCACACTAGGACTTCACAAAAACACTTATGCACAACTGCAGAAGGCAGAATTGGCGCAGCTTAGCCGCAGCTGCTTTTGCGCCATTAAACACCAACCAACCAACCAACCAGAAGGCAGAAGGCGAATCTATTTTCGTAGATCATGAAAGCCATATATTTAGTTATAAAGTAGTAAACATTAATTTTCTAAGGATGTATCTAGAATTAGAACCATGGGGTTTCTTGGAAAATCGCTAATCATCAGCAAAAAGTAGTTTCAACACATGTTTTCAAGGAACCTGTGTTGTTTAGCTATAGGACGTCGTTTCCCAACTTGGGATCTGTGATGCCAATTGCGGGGATCCGTAATACTGTTTAATGATTTTAAAGTGGATATAGAATAAATCTGTTTACTCCAATTTGTTTCTTTATGTATTTTATTTTTAGATTCTTTGACAATGGTATAATTCTACGTGAAGCCTTAATTTAGTTGAAGAAAGTAGCAAACAACTAGTCTGCAACAACGATTATGACAGAATCTAGCAGACATCAGGTAGGGTTATCCTCAGGTAGAAATGTGCATATGTTATCTTCCCATTTCCCTCCTAAGCTGTACCAAAGAAATAGAAGGAGGTGTGGCTCTACTATGGAATAACTAAATAGGAAGGGAAGCTTCCTATATGCTCTGTACTATACAAATCTCAGGCGATGGTGATGCTCTCTTCAGGCTGGTTAGAGACTATTCCAATTCACCCGTCTTCGCAATAAAATAAAATCAGTGAATAATGAAGAACTTAAATTAATAAATTTCATTATAATTAAACTACTATATTTCAAATTTAATAATAATTGTACTGTTTTTCTATATATATATGTATATGTAATATATGTAATTATGTAAAACATGCTTGTGTTTAGATTTTATTTCTTTAATTATTATTTGGGGGGGGGGGGGGGCACATAAGCACAGCAAGTGTTCAGGAGACCTACAGCGAAGGTTGGAACCAATTCTGTATGACTGTAGTGAAATAGAAAAACCATCTGGGAGATTTTATTCCAATTAATTTTATAAATAGTCTACTCAGGAAGTTTTTCAATTTTCAGTTCTGACTATTACCACATTGTAGTCTTCAATTTATTTATAATATAAACCTTTACTGTATAATCCTTTTTGTAAGTTTCCTTCTGACATCTGAATTTGAAATTGCATCAAAAGACACTGGGATCCCATTGTTAATCTATGAAAATTGATTGAATGATTCTGTAAGATGAAGATGGCAGGGAAGCCCAAGCACTGCAAATTTTTGTCTTTTGTACTATCGACAGAAATAAAGACAGATGGAAAAATTGAGAAACAATGGTAAAAAATGAGCAGGAGAAATGGGAGAACCCTGAGAAAACCTGCCTAGCATTGATCGTCCATTACAATATCTACATAAGAACTGAATACAATCAGATGCGAAAGACCAATGTCGTAGCAACATGCCAGACGAGCGACCTTTCTATGGTGATTAAACAAAAATAGGACTGGATACATTGAATTATGGAATGAAAATAGAAATAGCATTATTTAGAAGAATACGGAATTATATCAATTCAAACAGGTCAAATCCTTGCACAAAAAGAAGCAAATTTCCCTTGATAATATTCATTAAATCTGTATAGAAGTAATATTTTAGCAATAAATACATTGTGAGACAATGTATGATATCAATAAATACAAATAACAGATAATAAGTTTAATCTCAGATTTAAATATCATCTTTTCTATTAGATTTCATCTCTGCACCAAATTTCACATTTTAACCAATTAGACAAATAATTACTTGAATTTTTCAGACTTCCCCCCATTTCTTTAACTGTTAACAACAAAAAAAAACCTTTAAAAAGCAAAAATTAAAGAGAGCAATGACGTACTAGATACTAGGTTTGTAACTTACCTCTCCAGTAAACGGCTGAGTTATACAACAGACGGTAGAATCCAGATGGCCTTTCACAAAGAATCGCGGAACCTGATTTCTCTAGAAAACAAAAAAAAACAAAAAAACATTCAAATCATAATTACAATAATGTAGAGAAAACATGAGAATATTCTGTAAGGACAAAAATATAAATTCATAAATAATTTAGTTATTCATGTCTGCATTAATATAAAACACCTACAAGTATAAAATTCAAACGCAGTTCTAAAACGAGCATGCAAATTATTTAGGGTTTTTTTTTTTTATGTTGACTTTTATTTCATAAGAATCAACTTACAATCAAGAAAATATGATATTTATAAGCAACCCTCGAAAATCCCACTCGCAAACTCGCAATTTGCGAATAGAAATTAGGTGCTTGCGAGTGGAAAAAATCATCTCGCAAATCGGTTTTCTCTTAAATTCAAAACTTTGTATGCTGCGCCAATTCAAATTTACCGCCTATTCAAATTCACCGGGATGTGAACTCCTGTGAGGGGTATTTCATGATGGAAGTTTCCTCTACCCTTCACCAATCACCATTTGTCAATTTATAGGTAGGTGATGTGCAAGGACGTATATATAATGATAGGTCGCGAAGCCAAATTTTATACATCTACCAATCGGGCGGGTTCCGCTGCTAATATAGGTATATCGTATATATATGAATTTTGCCTCTCCCCCCCCCCCCGTTAATTAGCTAGCGAGTGTAAATTTCCATTTGCGAGTTGGTTTAGGCACGAATTTTCGAGGGTTGTTTATAAGCTTGATTGTTTTGTAGAGTTCTGATCACTACTTTCCTAAGAAACTACCCATTTGTGTGAGAATTTAACTGCTTGACTGAACATGCAAATTGTTTAAAGTTTAATTGTATATAATTCTATCTTTTCCCAATTATTTTAATAAAAATAAGAAAGTAATAGCAATTTCTGTTCTGAAATTTCAGGCCGTACTCATTGATTTACTAAAAAAAGAACAGTTTAGTTGTAAATCACTATTAAGTTCTCCTTCTGACAAAGCAGATCCATACTTACAAATTTCTACAATAAAATAGGTTGCTGAATAATAATAATAATAATAATTTAACAACAATTTAAAGAAAACACCCAGTTCCGAACAAACCAGCGGCTATTTTACAAATCATTAGGAGCAAACACAGCAAAAGTGAATTTACCACCACATAAAGAAGATACCATAAAGTTTTGGAAAGGAATTTGGGAAAATCCTGTTGAACATGGTAAAGATGCCACGTGGATCAAGGACATTTGTAAAGAAACAAAGGGAAAACAAATGGAAAATGTAAAGATAACAGTGGAAATGATTAAAAATCAGACAAAGAGAGTGAAAAACTGGAGTGCACCTGGACCAGATGAGCTGCATGGATATTGGTTAAAATATTTGGGGAGCATGCATCAACGCCTTGCATCACAATTTAACCAATATCTTCAAGACGCCACCTCTGATGATTGGCTTACAACAGGCCGCACATTTCTCTTTATGAAAGATCAAGAAAATGGCAACAAACCCAGCAATTATCGACCAATTACATGCCTTTCTACAACATTCAAATTGCTTACAGGAATACTTGCAAGATTAATTTACGGTCATCTTACGGAAAATCTATTACATCCAGTCGAACAGAAAGGAAACTTTAAAATGTCAAGAGGCACAAAAGACTAGTTATTAATTGACAAAATGGTACTCAAAAATTCACGACGACGGAAAACTAACTTGAACATGGCGTGGATAGACTATAAAAAGGCATTCGACTCATTGCCCCACAGCTGGATTACAACCTGTTTAGAAATTTATGGGATTAGCAAAAACATACAAAAGTTTTTAAAGGAAAGTATGAAAAATTGGAAGACTTTGCTAATGGTAAATGGTGAACAAATTGGTGAAGTAAACATCATGAGAGGAATTTTCCAAGGAGACTCACTGTCACCACTGTTGTTCAATATCGCCTTGTTTTCTCTTTCTATAATTTTAAACAAAACAAAATTGGGCTATCAAGTTTCTGAACATACTGGAAAGATAAACCATCTACTTTATATGGATGATTTGAAATTATATGCGAAAAGTCCTACTGAACTTGAGTCACTATTAAACATTGTCCAAAAATTTAGCAGGGATATCCAAATGCAATTTGGCATTGAAAAATGTGCAATTTTGACAATGAAACGTGGCAAAATGCAGGAATTGGAGGGAATAAAACTGGAAAATGGTCCCATAATAAAATCATTGAGAAATAATGAAAGTTACAAATACCTTGGTATATTAGAAGCTGACAATATTCTGAACACTAGAATTAAAGAACTCACTCAGAAAGAATACATTAAGAGAATTCGAAAGATTTTAAAATCAAAACTGAATGGTGGAAATACAATTAAAGCCATTAACACATGGGCAATTCCAGTAGTCAGATATCCTGCTGGAATAATTGATTGGAACCAAAACGACCTAGAAAAACTTGATCGTAGAACACGAAAATTGCTCAATATGTATCATGCTTTACATCCAAGAAGTGACGTTGACAGACTGTATTTACCGCGAAAGATTGGTGGCCGTGGACTGCTACAGGTTCACCAAGTAGTGGAAGAAGAAAAACGAAGTCTCAGTGATTACATTAGGAAAAGTAAGGAGAAACTTTTGAAAGCTGTAGCCAGTGAGAATATTTTAAAATCAACAGAAACCAAAACAGTTTATAAAGCACGGCAGTTTGAAATAAAATTAAATAGTTGGAAATACAAGCCCTTGCATGGACAATATCTGAGAAATATTGAAGGAAAAAATGACAGCGATTTAACTTGGGAATGGTTAAAGTCGGGTACTATCAAGAAAGAAACTGAAGGATTAATTTTTGCTGAACAAGAACAAGCATTACAGACAAACGTAATGAAAGCAAAAATCCAGAAAACCAGTGATAACCCAAACTGCCGACTATGCCAAGAAAAACTTGAAACTGTTTCGCATTTAATCTGTGAATGCAGCAAAATCGCACAAACGGACTATAAAAGCAGACATGATAGGGTCGCCAGATTAATACACTGGGCATTATGCAAAAAATATGACTTGCCAGCATCTAAAAATTCATGGGAACATCAAGTTGAAAAAGTTTTAGAAAATGAGGACGTCAAAATCTTGTGGGATTTTAGAATTCAAACTGATAGACACCTGGATCATAATACGCCAGATATAACAGTATTAACAAATAGAACTATTTTCATAATTGATATTGCAATCCCTGGAGATGCAAGAATTTTAGATAAAGAACAGGAAAAAATTATAAAATACAGGGATTTGGAATAGAAACAACACGGCTTTGGATGAAACACACGACAGTGATCCCCATCATCGTAGGAACACTTGGAACAATCTCAAAAAATTTTACCAAGTATTTGAACCAATTGCAGTTGTCTGAAATAACAACATCAGAACTTCAGAAAACAGCGCTGCTTGGAACATCATATATATTGCGCAGATACCTGGTGGATACTTAGGTTTCTGGCTGAAACTTGTATCTACTAAAGGCTCCAGTCAGCGAATTTTTGACTGTGTTTCAAAATGTATATTAATAATAATAATAATAATAAAAGCAGCCTTCAATGGAACCGTTCTTTCTTAAGGGAGGGAAAATCAAGACTATGATTAAAGTCTACCAATTATCATTTCTTTTTCAGGCTTTTTTTTTTTCTTGAAACTTCTGATATGTGACAAAAAAAGCATCATTTACAAAATTTGTTAATTTTAATAATACTGTTACCGGTGGATTAGGTCAACCTACCTCCTAGAGAATCTACTAGTCTCACCCTGCCTCCCTATTGAGAATTGACTGTTCCAGAGACGAGAAGGAGGCGTCAGGCAGCTTTAAATAGCGAAGCAGAGTCAGGTTAGCAAGTGAGAAGTTAGCCAAGAAGGAAGTCCCTCAAGCCGAGAAGTAAGCCTCTACAGCTCAGAAGAAGAGCGAAGTTCGTAGTTGGGTAGGAATCCAACTATTCAGCCCAAGCAGTGAAAGCGGACTTTAACCAGAAAAGATCCTTAAGTAGTGATCATCTATACACGGAGTGGAACAAAAGGGTTGTGCCGTGCAAGTCGCACTCGAACCCAACAGAAGCAGACTGTTCCTTCATTAGCAAGCCGCTTTCACGCAGAGTTTTATGGAGAAGAACCTGCACGCAGAAATCAGAAACTCGAAAAGGGGACCTGGTACCCTGATGTGACCTCTGCAGTACTGTATCAAGCCATTCTTCCCGAGTCCCAAGAACCCCTTAGCTCCTGAACGATTGGACTAAGAACTTTGATCAAAAATTCAGGCAGCAAATCGATGTCTGCAGATGATAGTTTTTAAAATACAGTTATTATGATATTTGGCCTTTGAATAGCCAACCACATTAAAAACTAAATTTATCTAAAGTTCAATGAATACACATTCATCATTTAGAATCTAAATAATAATGAGATGTTTTAGTCCCTTCTGGACATTTTAGGAAGTCAGAAAGTTAATCTACTGATTCATTTGTTTTTGTTTTCAAGTCATTGATTTTTACTTAAATCAAAGGTATTTTTATCTCTTACCTCTTTCACATTCTGCAAAGATTCAGGTGTTATTGTAAAAGACACTGGTTTCGGAACTGCCTTCTCAGCATCACTCTAGTATTGTAAGAAAAACATATTAATAATATGGACTGTAATTCTAATTATAGTTAAGTTTTTATTATTAAAAACAAAAACAACACTACCACCTATATTTTCTTAGACAATTAACAGAGAAATAAATTCATAACTTACCCTATACTCTACAATAAATTCTTGCACTTTTTGTAAATCCTTATTAAGTAACGATCTTTTCATGTCACATCTAAAAATATACTAGAAAAGAGAGAGAGAAAATGAAAAATAATTAGACAATCTTTTAGACTGCAGATATTATGACCTTCAATTTTAATAACAAAGAGGATTAATGTGGGTGCATTAAAATAAAAAGTGTGTATGGATAGAGGTTGGGATGTCTGTCCAATGTAGCATTAAAGAACATAAAAAAGCCTTCAATAACACAGACCCCACATGTTTGTACACCGTTCCGCACTACAAAGAGACTGGATACACCCCCAACTTCTCCACTGCTAAGCCCCTCTCCCACCATAATAAACTATCCCACCGACTCCTAGCTGAGTCTTTCTATATAATCCAGCTTAAGGCTTATAACCCTATCTCCAGCAGGCAAAACGCCTATCACTATTGCTAAACTTGCTTAATCCTCTCACTTCCCTCAATTTCACCATACATTCCCACCTCATGTCATCTTAAATGTTGTGCCGTCCCTGATGAAGGATACGCAGAGTATTCCGAAACTGTTGGTTTATTGCCATCGTTTTTAATAATCTCTTCTATATGTTTGTAAGTAAGTGCGTTTTATTTATTTTCACTTTCTCTTTATTCAATATTAATCTCTTTAATTCAAGAAGAAATGAAAGAAAGTGGTTTTTTTATTCTCTTTCCATCAACTGATAACTTTATTCATTTACTCCACAATTTACAAGAGGACAGATATTCATAAAATAAAACATTCCCACATTTTTTCATATAAACATTTCCCATTCCATCATTTGAGAAGTATTTCAAGAAAAACCAAACCCCTATCTTCATTGTTACTATTACAGTTATTAGAAGATATTGGCTTCTTTTCCAAATATCAGCCTACTTGTGATTTTTGTTAAAACTTAACAAAAATACCTGTGGAATTAAAAGCAAACTTATTAAGGTCTGTCTCAAAAATTTATGGACAGTAGATTTTATGGGAGGAATTCCGCAGAAACAAATGTAACAAATTCAAATTATATATATATCTGAAGAGTTATAATAAGAGTAAAAGGCATTTATTCGGTTCTTCATGGAATGAAATTTAAAAAAATAAAATAAAATTACAAATTTTGAGTGTCTCAAAAATACATGGGTAGTTCGATAAATTGCTTTTCCAAGCACAAAATAACCAAAATTTGCAAATTCTATCTCTTGGTATACGATGTAATCAGCAAGTTGCCATAACACGCTCCGTGTTGACAGCAAAATGCCACGTAGTATACAGTCTTCTCAGGCCAAAGTGAGTAAAATTTGGCATTTAAAATCAGAGGACATTAGAGTTGCAAGCATTGCTAAAAAAAATGAGGTGCAGCAGGTCTGGTAGTTATATCAAAAGATGAAAGTAAAGCTAAAAAAAAAAGATTGTGGACAACCGAAAGTAACCACCAATCGAGGCAGTTGAGGAATTATATAATCAACAAAGACAGTTGAGGAATCAGAGTGACCCACCCGTCCTCTCCAGAATAATGACAAAAACTGTATGTCAACTCTTTGTACCTTAGCAACATCCCCCCTACAGTGCCCTGTGATTTCCACTTGTTTGGCCCCCAGGGTCACCATTTTGGATTGGATGATGAGTTGTAGATCTGTGGGTCAGACTGGCTCCTCTCCCAGCCCAGAGATTTCTTCCAGCAAGGCATATATCAGCTGCCACGACAGTGGGATTGCTGCCTACAGGTGTATGGCAACTACCTTTAAATAATACATTTCGTGTAGATGGTCCGTGTAGATACGGGTCAGTGTAGATGGCGGTAGTAGTAGACATGCTGACTACATGGAACCATGTTATGGGCTAGGCAAGCTGTATCATCAGTACACCACCAGCGTTTAAAAGGATGTGCGTGTCATCTTAACAGACACCTTCAACTGTCATTAACAGTTGCTGCTCTCTGCAAACTTTTGTGTAATTTAATAAATAAAAAATATATCCTTTATTTTATCATATTTGACATCCTTTATTTTATTAAAGTACAATACTTTGATTTCTTTAACATATCAAAGAAAACATAAAAAAACCTCAAAATCTACTATCAAGGAGTCATTTAAATGACACTTGATGCTGCAATTTAACCATAGGTGCTACATGGAGGCATGAGTGGGCTGGGGGGAAATATGACATATACTAACAATGAATGTATAATAAAAACGTAAAATAATCTAGTGGCACTCAGGGATTGTCAATCCTTACAATGCAGCAGTGAATATATTAAGCATATGGGTCTCTATGAAATGGTGTCAATGTTGATGCTATAATATCTGATGGGTATATCAATATAGTTTATATATTTCATAGTAGGTTCTTAAATCTTAAATTTGGATTGCTTATTATCTACAGATTGCACACAGGGTGTTATACGGATAACATATCTATTGTTATTGAAAACAGACAAATTATCTCCTAAAGAGTCAATGACAAAACAGAATCTAGAGAATAACATTTTCATCTGAGCTTCAGGAAACTCACTCTTTGTTGTTTTTAATGATCTGTCACTGGAGATAATCTCAAATTACATTTTAAATGAACATGACAAAATTACTGAACTCCTGATCTTCTATCAAACTCATAAAATTAGTAGTAAAAGTTTAAAAGAAAATATTTTACCTGAATATTAACAAAAACTCCATGGTAAGTTTCATATAAGACTTTGGATCCCTTCGCTCTCAATGGAAACTCAAAGGGTATTTCTGTTTTCCCTGCAGGTAGTTTGCCTGGTTTGGTTACATCCAAAGAATAAGACAGCAACTGAATGGGCTGCAATAAACAAATATCAAGACTATAATTACAAAAAAACTTAATAGATCATTCTTTGGGATGATTTAAATCTTACACAATTTCAAATCTTACTGAGACATATTTAGAAACAAACAGTTCCAAGAAAGATTCACAAAAAAACAAAGTTAAACAAAAGATCTGTCCTATCTTTCATTTCAAAAATTTGGTATTTGTAATCATGTTCAGTCTCTATTTTAGGAATAAATAAATAAGATGTGAATGTGTTGGTCAGAATTTTAATTTCTTAACCTTCCAATAATAAACACAAGATCTTTTTTCATTTTAAAATATATTTAATCGGGGTAAAAAAAAATCAATTAAAAAAAACCTTAGAAACTATAAATAAACCTCCCTTAACAGATATTGTGAGGAATGCAGTCATCCTTCTCAGGAAATTACAACCTTGTTTAATATCAAAAAATAAAAATAAAAGAAAAAGAAAATTCACTTGAGAAGATCCTGATGATATTTTCATATGTACGACATTCCATGTCAAGCACTGACCACAGAAAGTTCAAATTTCTCTCATTAGAATCCCTATGGGCAGTGGTTTGCTCACCTGAAACCTCCAAAGGAGTTTTTCATTAATGTTGTATCTTTATTTTGAACAACTCCTGAGATTTTTCCATAATTCAAATAAAATGCAACAAAGAAAGGCAAAGACAAATGAATAGAGATAAAATTGTACATAGGACTTAAGTAATACTAATATGAAGCCCTGTGTCTGTTTTCATACTTGATGCAACAAAAAGAAGAATATTAAATTAAAGTAATTAATAATTAATAAAGTAATGCAAGTAATTAATAAAAGCTTGGGTTCTTCTACTCCTGGAGAAATTTGTTCTTTGTACCTTGAACCTTCTTTAGGAAAAATTCGAGAATTGCTTTAAAAAGCCTGCGCCATTATTTTGTCAATGTTGAGGCAGATGATGGTTGTGGCCTTCTTATGGGAAACATTTTAAAAACACTGGGGCAGTGAAGAAAAGGGAAATATTTTAATGGCTGGGGAGAGGGGATGGGCAAGTTAAAAAATGAGAGAGAGAACTGAGATGAAAGTGAGAAAAAAATTACATTGGGAAATACAATATCTATCATCCAAGCTTATATTATTTGTATTGAGTAGAACTCCATTTATTCAGATTAATTGGGGATTCACATAATCCCGATATGCAGAAATCCAGATGATTGGTCATAAGTGAAAATCACTCTTAGCAATGTGTTATTGTGAAATTGCAGTACTGCACTGTACAAATATATACCTATATTTAAACATAAAAGGTATTTTTTTTTTTAAGTACAATACTGTACATACAATGAAACGTTCTGCAATATTTTGCACAATCTTTTGGAGTAAAGAAACATATTTTCTGTCACTGAGTAAATAATTTCTAAATTTCCTGAAAATTGATGTGTTTCATTGGAGTTCTACCGTATTTATGACAGGATCCCCTCCTCAGATCTAAGTGACAAAGAATTTCCTTGAAATAATAGAAATGAAACATAAGTTATAACAGTTACTTTGCAATTCTACCACAGAGCTTAAGTAGTTCTTCTCTAGCTAATCAAATATGTAAATTATGTAGAAGATTGATTACAAGTGTTCTCCTTATTAAACATCTTTAATCTAGCAAAGGATAGTGTCATATGGGGTTTAGGCAAGATCATTCAAATGTTTCATTATAATTCATGCAGTTTTCTATGTATAAATTTAACAATGATTAAATTATATAAATATCAAGTCTGATAAAAAATTAAAATGGAGAGAATTTTTTTTTTTCTACTCAATAATGAACCAAGATTGGTAACTGTTTGGAGCATGGGCGGATTTAGGTCTTGATATCTGGGGGTGCGAGCTCACCAGAAAGTGTGAGGTTTTTGTATACCAAATTCAAACAACAAAACCCAATTTAAATGTTCCGTTTTTAGGCCTAAATTAATAATTAATAAAATTATTACAACAGAAAACATTTTTATTTATCTGTAAAAAAAAACTATTATCCCAAAAATCTGGGGGTGCGGTGCACCCCTTAGCACCCCCGTAAATCCGCCCATGGTTTGGAGAACAGATAAATTTCTCAATTACTCTTTTAAACTGAATAGAAATTTAGTATCATAATTAACAGACAGAAATATAAATGGAATGTTTATATAAAGACTAAAATAATGAAGCAACTGCTAATTGGACACAGGTCAAAGCTATCTTCGCTGGAAGGAAGAAAATCTAAAATCCCTGTCGTCCCATTATTCCAAATCACAAAAGGATAATGGATAGAGAAAAAAATCAAAGTAAGGGCAATTATGATTGGAGAACAATCTTCCACTCAAAATAAATAAATAAATAATTAAATCATCAACACACACATTACGAATGGAAAAATCCCAAATGTAGTAACAATTATTTGCTTCACTGATTTTCTGAGTAAATCAAGTTTATAATAAATCATTTTTTTGATATATATGTGTGTGGATGTTGTTTTCTTTAATATATGTTTAATTTAGTCCTTATTAAGAATTATTTTACCTACCTTAACAGAGTTATAAAAGGCATCAAACAAACCCACATTTTTGCTGCTCAATTGTAAAGAAACAGCCCCTTCCATTGTCAAAAAGATCCCTTCATGTTTCACTTCATTCTTACTTTGAATAATAACAACACCTTCAACAGTTTCCTAAAGAACAAGAGAATAAACAATGGAGATACAGTCAGTGAAAAGTCACAATATAAAGCAGACAAAATTATTAATTTAAAATTATTTTTAATCAGTAAAAATCAAGTTCAGAAGATTAACTGCACTAAGTCAATGTTTATCAAACTGTGTTCCATGAGATGTGAACAAATGTTCCACGAAAAATTATTTAAATTAATGTGATTTACGTTTAATTTTTCAAAACGTAACTTTTCCTATATAATCGTAGGAACGTTTTGCCATTGATTGTACTCTTCAACATCTACTCTTTCTAACCAAATGCATTCTGTAACCCAGAGTTTCTCAACCAATGTGTCTCAAGAAAATTCCCAGTGTATTTGTAATCAACATTTAGCTTCCCACTAGTCAAATGCTTGTTCCTAGAACAAAATCTCAATGTTAAATCACCTGAACATTTGAAATACTTTCTGTTTTGTTCTAACAATTAAGATTAATAAAATATTAAATCACATTCAAGTTGGATTGAAATATATTTCAGAGTATCTGTAAATGCTTAAAATAGACTGTTATAAGCTCAGAATTTTATTATAGCAATAAAAGCAATGAAAAGGATTGGTTTGCTGTGAGATTTCTGCAAATATAAAAGTGCACCATGATGCAAAAAAGGTTGAGAAACACTGCTCTAACCAAACGCCTGCGCATCACTCGTGCCCCACCCCTGTAAAGTGTTCCTTAACAAAAACGTTTGGGAAACTTGGCAGAGATAAGTTATCTCTGATTTCTATCGTGTTTCCTACATCAAAGCTTTCAATTTAATAAATAGATTTTCAAAAGTCTGGCAGTAGATTTCACAGGAAACAATGTACAGAAGCTATTCAATAGCTAAGAAAAGAAAGTGAAAACTTCTTCCTAAACAAAATTCTTGTTTAATAAACAATTAATATTAAACCATTGTTTCATATTAAAAGCAGGGTTCATCAAGTGATTTCATCAGAAAAATGATCCTCATTAGAAAGGAAAATGTACATAGGGAAATATGCTATTGTGCACAACACAAGCATTTTACCCTATATACACTGAGTGACTGCTTTATTAGACACACCATAATAATAATACTGAGTTGTTCCTCCTCTAGCCTTGATCACAGCCTTAATTAACTTCTAGGCATGGATTTTACAAAGTGTTGGAACTGTTCCGCAGGAATATTAGCCCATGCTGACCGAAGAGCAGCCCTTACTTGTTCATATTGGGTGATTGGTGTTTCTAGGCTTCAAATGCATCTTTCCACCTAATCCCATAAATGCTCGATGGGATTGAGATCAGGTGACTCAGCCGGCCAATGAAGCAAGTGGAAATCAGATCATGTTCACTGAACAAATTGAGCACGGTCAAAGGGGGCACTGACCTGCTGAAAGTAGCCATCTGCATCAGGGAACACTGAAGCCAAAAACGAGTGCATGAGGGAGGCAGTAATGTGGAGTAGTCTGTAGCATTAAGAGATGTTTCCAGAGGTATTAGGGGGCCAAGTGTGCTCCAGGAGAATATTCTAAAAAAAAAGCTGAGGATCTTCAGTTTCCAAAATAATGGAGCCAGCTCTTCTTGCCTTGGACGATCATGCCTCGTTCACTATTGCTTAAATCCTTTGTCTTACCCATGTTCCGGCTATACCCATGATACACAGTTCTCTTTGATACTGAACATGCCTTTTATATGCTACTGGTTGCTGTTATGTTAGCCTGCATCACTACCGGACCCATTCAAGTTAGAGTGAGGGGTGTCTCTAATAAAATGGCCACTCAGTGTATGTTCTGATTGCTCTGTAAAAGACTTTTCATATTTAGGTTTATTACTTTTATCAAATTGCTATACAAGGATTTATTTTTCTTCACTGCTTTATTTTATTTTTATTCATATTATCCTATTATCCTTTTTTAATTGTATTACAGCTGAATTTTTGGCCGATTTTGTTTTACTTTTCCTGGTGCATGAATTGCATTGAACCACAAACTCAACCAACAGATCTTAAGGAATAACGCAAGCTATGAATAATTTCTCTAGAATATTCAGTGATAGGACAAAGAACAAACACAGTTCTTGTACGTTCTCTAATATCCAGGTCCGTCTGTCAGCAGAAATCTTACTTCATTGTGCTTTTGTTAACAGTACAACATAGTAGCAGATGTTTTCATCTAAAAGGTGTACATTTTCCTTGCGTAAGATTAGGCATCTATCCATTCTTTAGAACATATACATTTACAGTTCTCTTTTTAATCACTACAAAAATATAAAATTTCAAATACTATACGACAAAACATCACAAGAAAATAAAACAGATCTCGAATAAAATCGAAATTTATTAATCACGAGCAAACGGTTCCAAATTATATTTACTGAATTTCTTTATAATCTAAGGAGGATTTGAGGAGATCTAGAAAGAAAAACAGTTTAAAATACAAACAGATCAGATAAGCAAATCAACAGATTACAAATTAATCTGAACCTCCATTTACTAAAAGAAAAAACTTACAAATAATAATCGCAATCTCTTTAAATAAAAATACATACATAATAAATAGTTCGTCTTATTTAAACAAATTCTTGATTCACTGAAATAAAGAAACAATTTAATTTGTGTTTTGTTTGTTTTTAATCGCAGAGTAAATTAAATCTCTTTGGGAGATCCGCCTCCAAACAACTTCAACACAAGCCATTTTTTTACTCACCCCTTCATGATAAATTTTACTGACTTTCTTAAGTCTTATATCTAAAGTTGTGGTCATTTCAAGACTTTAAACGAAGTTTTTTAATGGTCCCATGAATCCTAAAGCTACTAGCAGTGTTTAAGGCCGTCGTCTTCCTTTGACGCCTTCATTACAACCAAAGACACATGACAATAAAAAGCGCTTCAACTCCGAGACGAAGTTCAACGACGCTTCAGACAAAAAAAAAGACACTCCTTCTGTTTATTCAAAGAAATTATTATATATAATACACTACACTTCTTAATTTGATAACTTGACATATTTTTAATTGTATGTAGAAAATACTTAAGCAAAACAACAACCTTTATCTGAAACAACCTTTTTCTGAATTTACGATTAAATTTGAACAAAGTTTAATTGAAAATAATAAATTGCAACTGAAAATAAAATAAAAAAAAAAAAAAGTTTCTGAATTTAAAATAATATCCAAACAAATAAGTTAAACATTAAAATGTTTTATTTTCTTTATATTTTTATTACTCAGGACACAACTGAAAAATACACAACAAAATAATGGAAGTTTTCATCATTAAGTTTCACTTTCATTTAATGATTATGTTGATGAGGACTTTTTTTCCCCTTTAAAGAGGAGTTTTTCACACTAATTTGTAAAATGTATTTGAATATAATGTGTTATAATACTGCTGAATTATATTTCAAAATATTTCCACTCTTTAATATCCAAAACATGAATGCTGGGTTATAATAGAAGGCAGAAGAAGAAGAATAATTTAAAAAAAAAATAAAATTGAATGAGTGGCGCCATCTGCCGAGACAAAAAGAAAACAAATTCCCAGTATGTGGGAAACAAGAGATCCTTACGGAAAAACTGCTTCTCCTCGAAATTCACAGTGGGTTGAAGGTTTTTCGCTTAAAATTTAGCAAAATTTGATGCCGGAAATCTTTTTATTTATTGTGTGAAAGGTTATCAGGTTTCTTACGATAATAAGAACAAGCTTCCGTAATTGTGGGCGAGAGGTATCCCCATTCCCACGTAAATTTAAATATAATTCTTTCAGTTTTTCTTAAGCATTAAACACTGCTGCCCATTAAAACACCAGCATCCAATCGACCCGAAATTTGCCTGATGTTTAGATCATAGAAGCACATGTAAACGATTAGCAGCCCAGCAGATATGCAAATAATGTGAGCTAGTAAAGCAGTATAAGAGGAGAAAAAAACAGTGTGTCTTCGTGCAATATTGGAATTGTTTGTTCACCGTTCTTGTGCACAGATGGCTTCAGTACGCCTCGTCAAAGAATGTGGCAGCCATAACAGCAGGTTTCTGACTTGAATTTCAGGTGAATTGTGGCATATCAAGACTGCAGATTATCCTTCTGAGAATTGGTGCTCATGCTGGACAAAGCACAGCCACAGTGATGCGAATATGGAATCGGTGGGTCGAGAAGGAACAACCTCCTATCAGATCCCAACAGCCCCATCACACCACTAAAAGAGAGAACAAATATCTCGTGCGCAAGACTATTACAGATTTTACATCCACATCATAAACCCTAGTTCAAGAATTAGGGTGTTGCACAGCAACCAGTCTACGCACATACAGTTTGACATCATCTGCAGCATCAGGGAATTTTTGCAAGGTGCTCATTGTTTCAGCTACCTTTGACTATACATGACAGGAGTCTGTGGTTGCAATAGTGCCTAGAATGTCGCGCAAGGAGGGACGAATGGCACGACATCGTTTTTTCCAAAGAATCCCACTTCTGTCTGCAGCACCATGATAGTCGCATCCATGTCTGGCGGCACCACGGGAAAAGACTGAGTGAGTCTTGCATTATGCATCGTCATACCACTGTGGCAAATGGTGCTATGATATGGGGTGCCATTGGATTCCAGTCCCACTCGCACCTAGTATTCATTCCCAGTACACTGAATAGCCACTGTTACATCTCTGAGGTGTTGGAGCCTGTTCTTATTCGTGGCCTGTCTGGGCCACTTATCAACAGGACAATGCATGACCACAAGATATCCATCATGTTGAACTTCTTCCATGGCCGTGTTCACTGGATTGGTCGCCTATGACCACGTCTGGTCCATGATCGCACAATGACTGGCACACAGATGAACTTTGGCACCATGTTGAAACCACATGGACTGACATACCCCAAACACACAAACATCTCTTCCTCTATCCTGGGCCGTGTAGCAGATGTTATTGCCACCCATGGTGATTAAACGAGATACTGATTTCTTTGTTCCGCAAGTCTCAGTAAGTCTGCTAGGCACACCTCGAGCTCTTTTGTTTGCCCTGCCCCCTCTAAACGTCGTTCCCACTTCTCCATCCTAGTAGCTTCCCCTTTTCTAGTGCCAATAACAGTGGCAAGGTCAGTTAGGGATTTTCTTTCATTTCCGGTTGACAGACGAAATAGGTCTAATAGGCTCATTGCGCCCGATTATGTTGCAGTTTTTTCAGTTAAGTTTTCGCAGTTATTTTTAATCCTGTATCATATTTTCTAATTAGTAATCATTAGTGGCACTAGAAAAGGGAAAGCTACTGGGATGGAGAAGTGGTGACGACGTTTAGAGGAGGCGGGAAAACGAAAGAGCTCGAGGTGTGCCTAGCAGATCAGTTGCGCCCGACGGAAGGTTGTAACAAATCATCCAATTGCACCAAGAATTTGAAGACTATACCAATTATTGCTCCTTCGGTATTTTTATAACGTGTGAGTGTTTACAAAGAAGAGTTAACAATTGTTTCTTGTAAGAAGAAAAGCTGATATGTGTAGAAAAGAATAGTAAATCAAGCAGTGCCTCCCAGGTTCAATGCGCCGGACGGAGTGTTAATTGTAATCATTTCACCCTCGTAAACGTAATTTATCTGTAAAATAAATATGGGTTTGATAGCTATTGTCTTTCATAGTGTTGCACTTTTAATGGCCAGCAGTGTAGATACAAAATAAACTAGATAAAAAACTGGTTTCATAATATAGACGAATCCATAGCGATGCTGTTTCATTTTCGGCCATTTGCTCTGGCCCGACCGGAACTCATATTTTTTCCCTCCTCTACAAGTCAGAAGCTATCCAAAAAAATATCCTTCATGTCTGTTACTTATAGTTTGAACTCTACAGAGTTCGGTTAGACTCCATGCACACAGAACCTTCTTAAAAAGTCCCCTCCCTCCTTTACAATTTGTGTAGTGTTGCTGAAAATGGTTAATTTTGTTTAATTCACTGTTTATTTTGCTTAAATTATTATTAATTATGTTTTTTTAAATGTCTATACATTTTGCCGCCCTCCCTCTGGATTTTTTTTTATTGCAGACTACTCTGATCCTGAGAAAGAACGTAAATATTTGCTTTGAAATCACTCTTGAAATGAGTGGCAGGAATTGCTGAAGCGGTTGTATCTTTCAATATTTAAATGAAATGTTCTCTTTTTAAATCAAAGAACACACTTTCAAATACATTGTGTTATATTTCTAAATGTTAATTAAATTTTAAATTACTTAAAAAAAAAAAAAGGTTTCCCAAATCCTTTGCAACATTGTAATAAATTGTTAGATTTACGACAGTTGTTAAACTGACTGTTATTGCCTTTCTCACTATTTCTTCAGTTTATTTCTTTTGTACAAGCCGAGCACTTTTTTTTTTTTTATGTGGAAGGAATAAGGAAATGCAGTTGGATTAAAATTGAAATCCAGTTATGCTGAATAAAACTGGATTACTACAATTTTTAAGAAGCTTGTGTTTTTTGTTTTTATTTCCTAAACATTTTTCAAAATGTTTAAAAAATGTAAAATATATACGGTAAATACTGGTTTACACGTATTTCAAGGGAAAATTTTAAATTATGCATAACTGAGAATTACTTATAACTCAGGTTTAACTTTATTTGTAATTAAGCTTAAATAAGAACACTCGTAATAAACGTTTGTGTCTTTAGGTACATATTTTTCAACATATGATATGCATAACTGTAAAACTGTCAATTTCAAAATAGTGTATTCATTTTCATAGAGGTTTTCTGATTTCGCGTTTTAAGAAACATAAGGATTGAATAAAAATACTGTAGCTATATCCATTACACAATTACAGTTCTAAGATAACAGAAAAAAAACAAGGGAATGCACAAATTCGCAAATTTTTTGTTTTCACGCATTGAGCCATCATCGACAGCAATCTGGAACAGCTGTTTCGTCCTTATTAGGACTCATCAGCCAGATTTAGCTTCAAAGATCAAGCTCAGAACGCATGAATACCTATGGTTCCTTCTCCCACTCTGGGAAGTGAGACCCGGCAGAAAGCAAACAACAATAGAAAAATCGCTGTAACAAGTACAGAAAAATTACCTTGGTCCGCTAAGTGCTGGGCACAAAAGGCATTTAATAAAAGAATAAGCCAAATGCATTGGCGAAAATTTAATACACGTTAAACCTTCTTAGTTCTAAGTGAAAAGCAACGACTCACCAAGTTTTCACTAATTTTCCATCACATTGTCACTCACTTTTCCATATCTGCAAATTTACCCTTTGGTTGAGGTTTACAGATTTTGAACCTAACTTTCAACATTCTTCTAAAATTGACTCCTTCTTACTAATGACTGCACATAATATAGTGTAATTTATATTTAAGCTATTCGCTATTTCTGCTTTTGATTTGTGCAGGTTGTCTTTCACTTCCGAATAAATCTCACTTTTTCCTCTAAAGTAATTTTTATTCCTTCTATTACCCGTGGCTGCAAGAGAGAGACTGAAATAAATGAAGGGAACACATGTTTCATCAATGCAAAAATTCATTCAGTTTTTGTCTCTAACCAACCTTTCATTAAAAGCCGCCCAGAAACCTCATAAACATGACGATTGTATATCGATACGAAACATCGAGCTGTGTATCGGTGCATCTGGGGAATATCTATAGTTGAAAATATGTACAATTCAATCTAGTTTTCAAAAATATACTACGTATAAAGGAGAATTACATGTAACTCAGTTAAGAAATTTCAGAAATAATTTATTTATATGTAATAAATTCCATTTTCGCCAGGACCTACAAACAATTACGCACAAACCAGAACTAAGTACAACTGGGTTACGTATAAAACAGTTTTTACTGAATATATTTTAAAAATATATTTCTAATATATTTAAAAAAAAATGAAAGTTCTTTTACCAATGCTATATATTGATATAATATTGATTATATATTGATATAATTACAAAAAGGATGAAAGTTCATTATCTACTTCAGACATATTTTTACTATATGCTTTGGAGTTAAAATCATCAGAAGATAACAATTTAAAAAAAAAAAAATTATCTGCAAAACAATTTCCAAAAATGCCATAAAAAATATTGAATTTATTGAGTTACATAAAATTCTATTAATAAGAATATTATTAACTAGCCGGGTTCTGTCGCTTCGCTCTGGAACCCTTGCATCTATAACATTAAAAAAAAACGTTATTTATTTCGCAAATTAATATTGAGAATTGGAGAATATACGACTTCCCAGCCCGTTGTGGCCTTCTCCACTTAACTCAGGTGTATTGCGGGTTGGTGCCACACACCTGGGGTTGCCGCTGTTCACTTAATCGTCAGTTTGCAAGATTATTCCCTATCCCCTAGAATTTCGAAAAATCTGGCCTTATTCATTGTCTACATCATAAAGGAAACCTCTGTGCAAAATTTCAGCTTTCTAGGTCCAAGGGTTTCGGGTGGGCGTTGATGAGCGAGTCAGGACTTTTCTTTTTATGTATTTAGATTTTCATGAATTTTGTTTTCTTAACATCATTGATTAGTTCTTTGTAGATAGATTATATTTGGATCTGTTATTTTCTCATTTTCAACTCTTATCCGATTCGTTCTTTACATATTATTCCTGGTGTTTTGATATCATGTTTATTTATGAAAATATGATCTATATTTGTTTTCGTATTTCCGTGAATTGTACAGTTGTTTCTTGTTGTTCCGTAAAGATGATTTTTGAAACCATTATTGCACATAAGTTTTACGCATTTCTGTACTGCATTGTTTTTATTCATTTTGAAAATATCTATATTTACGTCGCCAATCAGTATAGTTGGACAGTTGTTTAATATCTTTTCATTTCTTATGAATAGATTCTCTATTTTAGTAACATTTTAGTAATTTGTAATTTAACATATTGCTTACAGAATGACAGACAGAATAACGTTTTTATAATATATAATAATAATAGTCGGGTATCGTCGCTTCGCTCCGGAACCCTTGCATATATAGCATTGAAAAAACAAACTTTATTTATTTAGCAAATTAATGTTGCGATCGTCGGAGAATATATAACTTCCCAGCCTGTTGTGGCTTCTCCGAATAACTCGGATGTATTGCGGGTCGGCGTCACACACCAAAAATTCACATTTTTGCATGTATCTTGCAAACGCTGAAGCGTTTGTGAATAAGTGATACATCATTCGATAGAACTTTCAAATACCAACATTTTCTCAATTTAATGTTGTCTTCTATCTTTTATACTTTTCGTTTAAATTGAGAAAAAGTCAAAATTTGACCTTTTAAAAGGCGCCATCTTGGAAACCAAAAACTTTTTTCGAAAGATTTTTGTAGCATTTCGTTTGTCTTAAAAAGATCTACATTTTATCCATTTACATAACGAATCTATCTCTTATAGTTTGGTCACAAAATTGGAAAAACGTAAAGTCTTATGACAGACAAAATAACACTTTTATAATATATAATAATTTATTAGTTACAGTAAAGAACGAAGTGCAGCTAACGTCAAAGCTTCAACATTTTGCTCAAAGATTTCAATAGTTTTGTATTTCAAGGAAAAGTATAATAGCATATATTGCAGGGCTATTTTTGTATAATGTATTTCTTCTTCCTCTGAAACCTAACTGTGGCACAAGTTCAAAATTGAAGGGTCCAACATTAGTTCACTTTCTTCCATGGATTGTAGTTGTGTTGGTCAATACATCTTGATATTTCTCAAATAAAAACTTACTAAAACAATATTTTTTTGAAACGCTACAGAAGTTTTATTTATATAATTGGTCTTCAAGTCATTTTTTAAATAATTCCTATGAGGATATCTTAACGAAGATGCAACAAAGTTCATATTTAAAGACATCCTCCGACATTGCAATTTCTCGTCATTAGGTTAAATAAAGGTGAATCAAAAGAAACACATTATCTGAACAGTCATCGCTCTCATTATAGTTTATAATATATTGCAAAGTATTTTTATTTTGCAGACACAAGCAAACTTAAATTTTCTATCAATTTAATATCAGAATCTTATATCAGTTCAACAGATGCTGGCTAACAACGTTCTCATTTCTTGGATGTATTTTTTAGTTACAGCGATTTGAAGAACTGGACACTCGTATTCAAAATAAATGTATTGCCTGTAATATATCAACAACAGTAACAACAAAAACCTTTGAGCAGTGTGTTTCAATTTGCAACTTTTTGTTTTTTAGAAAATTAAAAAATATATGATGTATGTAAAAAAATTATTTAACTTCCCACAGCAATGTTGCAACAAAGTAGACCAATGCCATTTCAGTTTAAATATTTGTACCAGGAAATTACATAAAATATAATAGGAATTCAGTAATGAGAACAGTTTGGTTTTATAATTAAACTATTTAGAAACTGAAATAAAATAGAAACTGCTAAATAATCTCAAGCTAATTGAAAAATTCCTCTGAAAAGAATACTACTACAGGATTGCCTCTGCCATTCTTACTTCTACTCAATAACAATGGCTTTGTTCTTTGCTGACAATGAAAAGATTCTCTTTAAATCCCTAAACTAAGTTTTTATTATTAGTGTCAATATTTATGTCCTCATTTTCTATTGAAATCAACTTCATCCAAATAAAAACTTTCTTGAGATCTATATAATCCAAATATTTAATTCGTGTCTTTATTTTTTCATTTCAAAGCAACACATGTTGATACAATTAAATAATCTGCACAAATAAACAACTATGAAAAAAAAAGTATGTGTTTTTAATAACTTATGAATGGGTTGTGTATGATAATGTACAGTCTTTTTATTAACAATATTTATCTTACATTTAAAGAGGGGATTATAAATAATAATAATAATAATAATAATAATAATATATAGACTCTAGCTGTAATGCATTTGGACAAACTTATCTTTTTAAGTAAATTTTGCACTGTTATAATAAATTATCTAAGGTTCTGAATTATATTTTTATTAAAATTAATATAAACTTCATTATCAAATTTGTTTTTTTTTTTTTATGCAGATTTCTTTGTTTATTATAAAAGTCACTTTTAGTGTAAATTGCTTTAAATTTTTTAAAAACAATTCTCGTGTACTGTCATCACAGAAGTGGTTGCTGCTGCATTGGGGGAGGGTTGTTATTCTGACTAGTTACAAAAGTGGGGGTGTTGTGTCCAGACCCTGCTGTGGCACCAGATGGAATGTTGAACTGAGCACCTCCATGAAACACACCTGGAAGCTGAGTGTTACCTGGTAAACTAAGAAAAACAAACAAACATACATTAGTAACTCTTCAATTGCTATCTTTATTAATTTAAAAAAAAATAATTTTTGAAGGCAATACTTTTGTCTACAAAATTTTTTCAGTGTTTATGATGAATCAAACGCCACTGTTTTATGGGGATAGGAAAGAAATTTGAAGGCTAATTTGACTAATAGAAATTAAACATTTGCAACTGTATTGCACCTATTAATTGAGAACATTAATTGATAACTGCAGGATCAATTACCTGAACAGACACCAATGCAGTAACAAGGTATGAAAGTGTCCTTCAAATAAGGATCTACATATATGACAATGGCTGTGTTCGGATCTGCCCGGTTGACATCAAACGGTTTACAAGTTGATCAAATGGCAGTTCGGATAATACAGTTAATCCCTGTCGTTCAAACATGTTGAGAGAGCAAGAGCAGTTTGATCCCATCAAGTAAGATGGTGACTTAGACACGACATATATTTATATTGTAGTTATCATGATACTCAAGAAAGGGCACTTTTTGATTCTAAGTTGTGTGGGACTAGATTCTCTGCTTAATTGCCTATTCTGTCAATAAATATTTTTTTGCATACTCCACTTCTTACATCAATTGTTTATTGTTCTCATTATCTTTCTAAATTTTTATTAAAACTAAAATTAACCAAAATCCATAATCCACCAATAGCATCAGCCATTCTGAGCGTCAACTGGTGCATTTGAAACTTCAATAGTGGTTGTATCAACTATCAAGTTCAAAGCTCAACCGTCCACCATCAACTGTAGTTAATGTATTCGACACAGTCAATGTTATATATTGGTTGACCCTTCAATAAATTTGGTTGAAATAGATCCATTATAACTGTGCTAAAGCATATGTTCTTGATTTTATTAATAGTCACAAATCACTACCATGAAATAAATCAATGTTTTAATGAAATTAAATATGAAAAGCATGAAAATCAAAGTATTTCCTATGTTTTGAAAGAGTAATATTCTTCATTTTTGTGAGAAAATCATTTTTTAATAAATTCCCACCTATTATACTGTAGAGTGGTCGTTGGTGGTGCCATTGGGCCAAGTGGAATCCCTTGTAAAGGTAACGGCTGCTGCCCTGATGAACTGGACGTGACTTCTGTTGGTAAAGCAGACGTCACAACTACAGCCTGAACAGCATTTCCAACACGATGCTGAAGTGCTGAGGGTGGAACCACATTAGGCTGACCTCCTGAAATAATATTTACAGTGATTTTAAAAAACATAACAATACAAATAAGAAATTTTAAAAATATTTCTTATAGATTTGCACATCCTTATTCAAAAGTTGCAGAAAGGAAGAAGATAAATCTAAAGTAGGATTTTTCAAAAAATATCAAACCTGAATTCTTATGATGTTAAAAATGATATTTTAGCAAGTGAAGTTCTATGTCAAAAAACTTAATAAATCAAAAGTTCCTGTTTTTTAAAGAATAAAACAAATGAAAAAAGTGTTTTTTCACTTAATTTTTTGTAATAACCCATCGATTGGATTTCACTGAGAACAGTCTAATTAAAATCATCTGTGTCATCTGACATCTGTGTCTGACAGTTTTCTTGCAATTCAAAATCAGAAGAATACGGTCAATAAAAAAAATGTTCCCTATCTTTTAAGACAAAAGTGGGCAACTTATCTACCGATATCATGTACCACAACAGTTTGCCTTCCCAACTTATCCCCCTTTCATTGCTTCACTAATTTCTTTCAAAAGAAACATAGGGTAAAACAGTCAAACGGATTTAGATAAAAATGCCACATGATGTAATGTACTTCAGAGTGGTCTGCTGTGTTTGCCATGAAATGATCTCTGAGCATTTTGTACTCAGCCATTTTAATTAGAAGTGGTCCAAGCACATTTCAAATTGGTCTTCTCCAAAATTGTCAGAATCATCCATCAGTGTGGATTATCCATTTCAATAAAGGGCTTCTTCCTAAGACTAAAGTATTTCTATCTACTCTTTTAATAATTGTTGTTTGTTTTATCGTTGATTGCTAAAGAGTTGACAACGTCTGGAAAAGAAATTAACGTGCATTTAAGACATGAAATTCTTACCAACTTTATCAGATTGTCTTTCCATGGTGGCACTGCAAATATTTTCAGCCGCTTACATTCTAATTTTATTGTATTTCAAGAATACATTTATTACTTTGTATAGTTTCATAGACTTTTATTATTGGAGATGATAAATATATGAACAAAAAACAGGCAAATGATGATTTATGAAGCTACCATTTATAGTTTTAGATAGTCGAATTTATGAGAAAATTCCAATTGAGTGTCTTGATTCTTGATTCAATTCAATGCAATAATGTAGTATCCAGCAGATCACCAATGTGAATTTTTGAAAATAAAATAATTATTTGAATAATAAAAAGGATGGTCACATGAACAGCTCAAATGGTGTTACGAAAGAGGGCAAATTTGGAAAGAAAACAAAATCTGTGATGCCAATAAAACAAACCAAAACTCTATTTGGAACAGCTGTAAATTAAGTTTTACATTCATCAAAAATTTAGAAACGAAAATTACAAATTTAAACTAAATCACAATCTGTATTTGAAGATCAACATCTAATGAATAGACAATGAAGTACTAAATGAACTTACCTGGTCCAGGAGAGGAAGGTACACCTGATGTTACAGGCACAGCTGCACCTGAATGATTGGGAATAAAATGCTGGGGTGGCATCGGTCCATTGACCATCTTTATGAAAACAAAAAAAAAGCATTTGAGGAAGTTATAAAATGCTCAATTTAGTTCAATGTAAGATCGACATATTTAAAAATAATGCCTAAAAAATAAAAATTACTTAATAATTGAATTGACAGCTTCTAAAAATATGTTAAGTCTTTTTTAGCTGAAAAGTTATCTTTGAAAAGATGAAGGTGAAATACATTTACAAATACCAAGTATCAATAGAAGAACTACTGATTCAATAAGATTCAAAACTTCTTGTTATTTACACTGTGACAAATATATCAGAGCATCACGAGTCCAATCGGAAGGAAACTTTGTGAGATTTGGATGAAGAGAATTGGAACAGATTCAAATATCAGAGTGAAAAAAACAAAACAAACAAAAACAAATTTTTATTGAACAATTGCAGAATAGTAGTGACATTATTAGTAATGAGTTGAACCACCTCTTGGTGCTGTGATACCAAGTGATTTATCTGCATGACCAGCTGACAGTCCCATGATGAAGCCTCTTTCAAAAGTCCTGCAATGGCCAGTGGGATTTTCAAAAGCATTGCTGAGGAACTACTGATGGTAAACGGATGTGAAGGCAACAAAGCATCTAAGTAAGATTCTGAGGGTCCTTATATGGACCACAATGATGGTAGTTCCGTTAAGCCCTTGGCTGATGGCAACATTTCTTGACAACTAAACTTGAATTATTTGCATAGCTAATGGGAAGGCAATTGCTTACGGGAGTTTCATCAAATTGGACACCACCTTCATGGTTCTTCGCTTTTTTTTTGTCACAGAACACATACATTACATATATATAAAATATACAAAAATATCAGTATCTGTAAGTATTCTGAACTTTACCTCTTCAATAAAATATATGCTATTATTGAAAAGAACAAATGGCTCTATTTTAAGGACAATGCAAATATACAAATAAAGAGGAAAATGAAATGCATTTGAAAAATAAATGAGTTAACAGGTTTAAAATGATGGTAATCAACTGACTGTGCAACAAATAGTAGTTATTGTAAAAACCTTAGTTACTTTAAAATTCTAGTCCAAGGATTTCGCTGGTTGACGACCTGGGTGGCCTTGTTTCCACCCCTGCCGGGCACGTGAACCGAGACATCGTGCAGTTTTGACGTATTGGCTTTCTCCATTATTGATGAAGTCTTGGGAGTAATAATATTTGCTGTTAGACAGATAGTGGAAAGAAGAAGAGATAGAAACAGAGATACTTTTGTTGCCTTCGTGGACTTAGAGAAAGCATTTGACAGTATAGACTGGACTACACTGTTCAAAATTTTAAAACTAAAGGGAGTGGACTGGCGTGATAGAAGATTGTTGTACGGTTTATATGCGGAACAGGAGGCCTTGATAAAAATAGGCGATAAGAAGGCAAGTGCTAAGATTAGAAAAGGGGTACGGCAAGGATGTGTATTGTCGCCTTTACTATTCAACATTTATTTAGAGGCAGCATTTGAGGCCATCAATAACAACAAAATAACAACTGGCATCAAGATTAATGGGAGGATGATAAACTGGATTAGATATGCAGATGACGTTGCTGTATTTGCGGATAGCGTGAAGAAACTGGAGATTGTATTAGAGAGAATGGACAGCTGTTTACGACACTGGGGCCTAATTATAAACTACAAAAAGACAAAAGTCATGATGATGGGCAAGGGGCCCTACAAAGAGATGAGAGTACGGGTTCGAGGCAACAACCTCGAACAGGTGACGTCTTTTCGATATTTAGGAAGTCTAGTGACCCAGAATGGTACCTCTGAAATGGAGATAAAAAGCAGAATTGGAAACGCAAAGTGTGCATTCTACCGAAGAAAGAACATTTTGACATCATCAAATATTAGCCTGGATACCAGGAAAAGACTGTTGAAGGTGTTTGTGTGGAGTACTGCTATGTACGGATGTGAAACATGGTCAATCACGAGGAATGATGTTAGGAGATTGGAGGCGCTTGAGATGTGGGGATGGAGAAGAATGGAGAAGATTAAATGGACTGATTTGTTGACAAACGAGGAAGTCCTTTACAGAGTTGGTGAAAAGAGGACTATGATGGCAGGTATACGTAGGAGAAGCGACGGAATGATTGGCCATCAGCTTCGACATAAGGGAATACTTGCCGAGCTCATGGAGGGCCATATCCATGGAAGAAGAACAAGAGGTCGCCCCAGGACCCATTTCATACAGAACATCCTTAAAGACAGGAATCTGCAGTGCTACGTGGAGTTGAGCAGGGCTGCACAAGACCGTAAAGGCTGGAGACGTTATGTTGAGAACCAATCTACGGATTGATCTACCATGATGATGATGACTTTAAAATTGTTATAAAAAGACTGATGTTTACTTCCATTCTAACCTCTCTTTAACAAAAACTTGTTTTTGCTTCCTGACCCATCTTCTTCATCTCCTTATCTTTGAACCCATCAATTACAAAACATTATCACTAGGGAATGACAAACAAAGTTTACTGAGTCTAAGCTTTTAATAGCCAAACAATTTTGTTGGTAAAGTGGTAGCTTCATTGAACAGAAGAAAACCTGTACGTAATGACGTTTCCAAAACTGCAATATTCTACTCACACTAGCCATGCTCTTAATGTCAGTCTTTCTATTAGAATAATACTTTCCTGGTCACTTTCTGGCAGAAGGTTCTTCACCTATTCTGACTCAAACTTTATAATCTATTAATAATACAGCAGTATTGCTGAAAAGTATTTGTCATTAGTCTGTTCATTCCTGCCTGTTTTGTTTCTTTCCGAAATGCATTTTTCTCAACTGTCCTTTATTACTAAGACTAAAAGTCAAGGGTTAGTTTTTAGAGACATCACAGCCAGTGGCAGAAGATAATTCCTTGGTCAATCCTTGCAGAAATTGGCTTCATTATTACTTGCAGACTGATTCTATCAGGAAACCATTGCATTAGAAGACTTAAGACTATTTTGCCCAAGGACTGTGGGACAACTACTGTCGTGATGATGAAAACTAGCAAATGGCTCCTGAATGATTCTCCATTCAATTGCTAGCAAACATAAAAGAGCTAGCAAACATGTGCTAGAAACATTTCAGCCGATACTTAACTGGATCCAAAACAAGTTTAATTTGTGACAATAATAATAATACAGTAATATATTCTCAAAACTACATGTATTTTATATAAATATTTACTTTATTATCTATTTTTATACATGCATGTTCACCTAACTCTGTTAGTAGTATTCAACTGGTTGCAGCAGTACTTTTGTTGTTTTTTATTACTTGTTAAATAACAAGACTAAATTGCAAGGAATGAAACTCAATCATAAAATCACAAAGACAATACGGTTCTTTTATTTCAAATATTTTCAAATACTTTATAAAATAATTTTTTAACTTCTCAAGACTTTTTAAATTAGCCAAACCAGTAAAGCTCAATGCAAATGCGTAAATTTCATGTGTCTATTTTGAAAAGGGAAATCTTTCAAGGGACTGAGCAAGATAATATTACTTAGGAAACTTAATTATGTGTAAAGCCAATGGACAATCTTGTTAATGATTAAGAAAAAAAAAATGTCAATTTAACAGAGCTTTGTAAATTCTTATTTATTCTTACAACTTCATTATTTTTAGTAAGGTGAAGTCACATAATTAAAAATGAAATGATCAAACAGTTTAGGAGGTTTTGATTAACGAAACGCTTATTTGATGAAATGAAATTCACAGATGACAAAGGAGGTTCTTTATTAGACCTCATCAGATCTGAGGGTTCAATTGGAGATCTTGCTTATTCATTCAATATAATCAGACTAACTCACTTTGTAGTTTAGTTACATTGTATTATGAATATGAAATAAAGTAATATTAACAAAAAATAATAAATAAAGTCTATATTTACATACAAAATCTGAAATAATGTGAATCCAAAGAAATGTGGAAAAAATCCATTAATAACTACAATTTTTGAGGTGGAGAGCTATTATATTGCTCTTCAAAAGGGGAACATATTTCACAACTAAATGTTTCTTCCAGGTTAATCAAATAGTAATTATTAAAATTCATTTTTTTAAACTAAAACATCATAATTTACAATGAAAGTTAATTTTTGTTGGTTTTACCTGCAACATGTGTGGAGGGATTGGCATCCCATGAGGAAACTGATAGTTCGCTGGCATATTTGGAGGAACAGCAAATGGAAAGGAATTGGATGGAGGCATTTCTCGCCAAAGTGCTTGGTACATATTTAATGCCTGCATCAACTCATGGCTAAGTTTGGTCAAAGCCGCATGTTTTCTAGATGAAGAAGAAATGAAAATTAAGCCTTTCATTTTTTTAGATGCTATAGATTTTTACTTTGAAAACCACAAAAGCTTTCTAATCTAAGAGGATAAGGAAAAAAACAAAACAACTCAGTTCCTTAGCAATTTTTTCAGGGAACAATTTTAAAGAAGAATCAGAACAATTCAGTTTTTTTATTAGGCAAGAGATTCAAGCAAAAGAAATGAACACTCCCTCTTAATAGTTTTCTACAGGAAGGTCATTAAACAGAAGTTAACCTATGAGTTTCATTAAAAAGTAATTTAACTAGCAAAAAAAAAAAAAAAATTCCTGGGTAGCACCTACCCAGAAATGATTGATAACTCAATCTCAACAGTCAATAAACCAAAAAACAATTCTTATTAACCACATTATTAATATCCTTTTTGAAATGATATTTAAATCTTCAATCCTATACTTACTGACAATGTTTTCAGGTGATGACCAGTGGCTTATTACCAAAAAACAATTCATATCTTTTTTATAGCAGAAAATGAAGGAGTAGGAGAAAGAAATGATTGAAGAAACACTAATTTTACTTATAATAATTATAAAAAGCTTGTATGACACTCACATGTAATAACCAACTAATGGGTTATGGGAAAAGTCTATGAACTGGACAAGTGTTAAGCTTCATTTAACCTAATTCCTTATAATCTCAGATATAAAAACTGAAATTTCATAAACCGAACCAGACAAAGTGTTTCATTTTAATTTTGTTTTGACTAGTCAGTAGAAATGAGTTTATTTTTCCTTTGCCTAAGTGAAATCTAATAAATTCAGTTTCTAAAGGGAAAGGTGGTAGCTGAGCTGTGTTGTTACATCATTTAGAGAGGGATGTCAACTGATAAACCAAAACGATACTTCACTTTATCATACACTTCTATATTGTAATTCCTAATCTCTGCAAGATCATTAATTGCAATTAATTCACCCATTACTTCTACTTTACAATTCCCATTGATTCAATCTGTGCAGGAAATTAGGAATTTTTTCTCCCCTTCTTAAACTAGAAATGCTGTAGCTTCTGCCCAGGACAGATCTGCTACAAACGAACGAACGACTTCTCTTCAGCTGAGATAGCTCAAAATAGTCACAAAAAAACTCGGCCTGTGAATAACAAACTTCGCTATAGTTTGCCTCCTTACAAAATAGAAGGGTGAATTAATTCCAAGAAAAGGTCTGAGAGAAAAGAGTCAATTCACCATAACTTCAGGAACAGAGTTTACATTTTTTGAGTTATCCCATGAAGGTGAAGCAGATGTGTCCTGGGTTTGGAAACCCCCAATGCTTCTACAAGGGAAGCATTCTTTTATCATAAGTGTAGGGGGAAAAAAATCTAATTTTTTTGCACACATTGCAGAAATAGAATTACAATGTCCAAACATGTGGTGAATTCATTACAAGTAAAATCTCCATTTCATTTCACTGACAGCTTCAGTTTAAACTTCCCCCAAATAAGAAGTCATAAAAAGTAGAACAATATTTACCAAACATTTTATATTTATGAAATTAAATAATCATAGAAATTGGCAACATCCTAAACAGAGACTTAAATACATCTGCTACTTAAGCCAAAAAAAAAAAAAACACCCTCTTTTCCTAAGCATTAACCTTAAAATAAAAGTTAATTACGGTAGGAAAGGGTTAACAATATCTCAGTCTCTTTCATCTTCTTTCCTATTGAATTCTTCCAAGATTTTATTTCATTTGATTCTATTCTTAATATATATTAAAATGTCAATCAAAGCTTCTCTTGATTTAAAGCATAAAAAAGTAGATAATGTTAGCATCTCCATAATAATAATATTTTGAAATATTCCATAAAATGTTAGAAACTTACTTGTCAATCTTTTCTAATTCCTGGTCTATTAAAGGGCCCATGGCAGCACATTGTTCTGAAATGGAAACAAAGTCTCTTTAATTCTTCTGCAAATATTTTAAAACAGAAATTCGCATTTACTGGCAAATGTCATTCTTCAATAAAATTTATAATCTCAGCAAGTGAATTAAGTGGGCTAATAACGAATGTTAAATGTGCTTCTATCATTTACTCAGTGTTAATGCTTTCATTCAAAACAGTAATACAACTTTTAAATAAGAATACCCAATTCAAAAATAGGAATAAAGTAAATTTAAAAACTGTTGTAAATTTAACAGAAATGGAAAGAATCAAGGTTGGAGCCTCCGAAGCTTAAACTAACAGAGGTAGAAAATTTACCAGAATTATTTTATACGGCTTCACTAAATTCCAAGGAGAGAATTTAACTTGTTAGCAACCCATTTGCGAGCTACTGTCATAGCGACCAAAATTAGTAGCTATTGCGTTTGTCCTATCTGTCTGTTCACCCCTAACAACTCCTGAATGGAAGGTCAGATCGACAAACGGATTTCACCATCGTGTTCATTTGTCCAAACATCATAGGATTGGTGTATTTTCAGGGGTCAATGCCTGCCTATGTTTGAGATATTTGGCATTGTGTCATTGTACCCCTCTAAAAACTCCTGAACGAAAAGTTTGATTGACAAATGAACTTCATTGTGTTCAGAGGCCTAAGCAACTTAGGAACATGGTATTTTCAGGGGCCGATGCCAACCCATGTTCGAGATATTTGGCATTGTTTTCATTGGATTTTCTCAATTAGCTTAAATGTTAGAAATGCAATCAACTCATTTCAGTTGTCATCTATAGCTTGATGCTTAAGGTCTCTGGCTCATACACTGAAGGTTCTTGGTTTGAATCCATATGTCAACTTTTTTTTTTTTTTCTCTTAAGCTTTTTTTTTCTCAATGTCAGCATGTTTTTCTTTTTTTTTCTCTTTCTTATTTTCTTACTTAAAAAATTATTACTGAAAAAAAAATATATTGTTAGTAATATTTAATATTTTCTGGCAACTTAATGACATGCTCATTTCAACATATTTAGAAAATAGTCATAAACAGGATTCATGGAAGAAAAAAAAAAGTATAAGCTCAAGGATTGCAGTTAAAAAGCATTTCAATGTAGAGGAATTAAATCCAATCTGTATTATAAGTCATTTGTCATCCCTTTGGAAAGCTTGTTATGACTGCAAATCTTGATGAAGAAAAAAATCCTATGCACTGTTTCCTTTGATGGAATTTAAATTCCTTCTTTTTTTTATCCTAAATGTTTATTTTGCATCTACATTTTATTTGCTTTCTACCAATTTTAATTAGCATCTTCATTCAACTGGTAACTGGATCAACTGTACAATTCTTCAAAGAAAGCCTCTCAACTGTATTTTCATCACTGTAGTTTTTGTTTTGTTTTCTTTCTATCAGTGCATCTTAGGATCTAATGCTATTCACTTTTCAATGGCTCCAATGGTTATCATTTCATTCCAATCTTTCTCCCATTTTCAGCTTTTGAAACTTCTCTAATGAATTTTCCAATTAGAAATAATCTTTATCATAATAATGATATACTAAAAGATAAAAATAGTGAAAAGGAATTTATTATAAATCTTTAAATTTACATTTTCACTAGTTAACTCTTAGCTACAATAAATTGAAAAGTCTTTACCTTCTAAAATGAGCATTTCATCAGAATCTAGTCTTTCACCTGTTGGATCAGCTTCATGAAGAAATTGCAACAATCTATCAATTCTTTCCTATTTGAAAAGAAAAGAGAATTTATGTTACAACATTAACGACACAAAATTTTTAAACGTGATTTCAATTTCTGTGGTAGAAATGAATTCAGGTTGTTTATTTTTTTTTTCTTTTATAAAATTCAAAATTGCCTTAAGTAAAACATTTTTAATAATTATTAAAAGTAAACTTGAAAGAGGATAATTTCACTTAAGCTTTTCACACAGATAATTTAATGATCTGAATAATTAAAGATTGAGACGACAGATATATTTATATTAAAATCCACAAAGCAAAAGAAAGACATATATAAAGTCCCTTGTCTCAAATGATAAGTGAACAGAATCAAGTGAGATTCAAAGATCAGCCCAAGAATCACCCGTACAAAAATCTATCAGTCATTCTTATGTAAAAACAAACCATAGTTTAAGAATTTGCTTATAACTATTTACTCATTGCTGAACAATATTTGAAAACAGAGGCTCATTCAAACAGACAAAATCCAATTCACAAGAAATCATTTGTAAATACATAACATATCAAAGGACACAGCTTTGACCTAATTTATTAATAATGTGTGAAGGATGAACAAATGATGCAAAGATAAGGACACAATACGGAAACTGCACGGAAGAACAAGCAGCAGTTGGTTAGAAACCTCACATCTCTGACTCCATGTTTTCAACTAGAAATTTTAAAATTGTATGACTACATTAACATCTAAATAAATAACAGAATGAAAATGTTTTTGAAAGGATTTTTTTTTTTTTATTTTCATCTGAAAAGAAACGAAATGCATTAAAAATTAATCTAGTATTATGAATATTTAATAACTGTGTTTAATCTTTTTTAAGTTAAAATCGTGTTTCGGCAATGCAATTTCGGTAGAATTTGAAATGACTTTTAGCAAGCTGTCAATCTGTTCGAAACTAATTGTATATTGTATTCAAGCATCTCTACTATTTAAGCGAAAGTGAAATGAACAGCGGCGGCAATCTCAAACCCCTGCGACCGTAACGCAGCTCAAGAAGAAATGAAATCTCTCTTAAGTTGACATCAGCACATTCTGATGCATAGAATTAATTTATTTCAGTAAAAATATTGTTTATTTTCGAAAAATAATCTCCTCACTGATATTTAATTCCTAATAGGCTTCGGATTCAATTGAAACGGTGGCCAAAATGGCGCTGGTCGGCTACTTCGGTCTCAAAGCTCGTCGATTCTGATTGGAGCTCAGTAATTAGCATCATTGAAAACAACGTTGCAAATAGCACAACTGCTAAATTTTTTTTCAACATTGGAATCAATGATGAAAATGGTCAACTGAGGCAAATCACATGATCATAGATCGTCAATGATAGGGTCAATGATGAAAACAATGTTAAAAAATATGCTGGTGTGATTTGGGCATTATTATTTGCTAAGTGGATCTTGATGTTGAGATACAGTCAGACATAGCGTGGTTATTTTATAGGAAAAAAGAAATATTAAAAAGCCGAAGATAAGAAAAATATTAAAATAATATTTAAATATTTTGTAATATTATCTTTGTTATGCAAGTAGAGACTGAATGCACAAATATTTTATTCATTTGTTATTTATTTTGGAAAAGAAATCTCAACAAAAACTTCTCCAAATGTTCAATTATGTAGATTTTACTGTATTTATATGTATTGTGTACTATTATTTTATTTATATATTAAAACCATTACTGAAAATAATAATCATTAATAATTCTTATAATTTTTAAATTCAATCAAGAGTTAATACTAAGAATATATATTTTTGGATGCTCTAAAAAGAACATATTACTATTGTAAGAAGGATTTATTAAGCTAAAATCAAAACATTTGCAGTATTGATACACAATTTTTTTTAAATGTGTATGTTCGGATATTATAAATTTATATAATGGGTGGCTGAAAATTGCATTTATAACAATAAACCATCAGTAGGTCTCCTCCTAAACTTCTTTCATAATAAATGCACTTCTCTGCATCATAATTTTTAAGAACCATAAATATAGTTTTGGCAACACTATAAATAAGTTAAGATTCCAGTTATTTATTGTTAGACCTAACATACTTAGATGTTCAATACAAACGACCAGACTGCACTCAAGTTAAAAAAAATTATAAAAAAACAGTTACGGTTTCGAGGGCCTGTCTTCCAGCTTTCTTCGTTGATCTCTTTATCATCATACTTCGATGTTTTTGTTTCTGAAATTTTGCTATTGAAATTTTTGCAACAGTCATAATAGTTTTTATAAGTACACTCAAACTTACGAATGAAAATAAATTATTGTTTTTTGGTTTGGTCTAATCAATATGAGTTCTGTTTTGTCTTTAGTTGTTATCATGGATCAACTTCTGATTATTTATGAAGCCCTTTTGAACATCACTATTTAAAATTTTAATGAAATCATTAATATCATATACTGGTACTAATATATCATCATAAATTTATTTTTGTAGATTTTGCTCTCCTTAATCACATTAAATAAGTTTATAAAAATAGGGACCTTAGCATGAACTTTCCAAAATCCCTTTATCACTTATTAATTTTTTTCTATTTTGATTAATTCTTTAAAATAACTTGATATTATACAGTTTTTGTTTTAGTAAATTATTAATGAAATCAAATGCTTTGCTGAGATCTCTGAATAACAGTAAGATACCATATGATCCAAAACAAGTTCAACACCATATATATATAACGAATTTTCGGAAAGAAGTTCTTCTTTCCTTTGTCAAGTTTTAAACATTAAGATATATTTATTATTGTCTAATCCTTTAGTTATTTTTTTTTCATTTGAAGTTTCTGATACGAGAAGGCTTAACATGGGTGTAAAATAAAGAGAAATGATGAAAATAAAATGCACTTACTTGTAAAAAAAAGAATAAACAGGATTAAAATGACAGTAATAAATCAAGTTTCAGAATGCTAAGCGTATTCCATAGTCAGTGATGGCACAAAAATATAGGACATCACAAAATACTCAGGATAACACGGGGTGAGTTTACAGTGTCAAACTCATAGCGACTACTAAACACTTAGGACAACACTAGGTGAGTTTACACAGTCAAACTTACAGTGACTATGTATTGACATCTCGTGTTGTCCTAAGTGTTTTGTGATATCCTACATGTTTGTGCCATCCCTGCAGATGGAATACACTCAATATTCCGAAAGTGTTAGTTTATTACCATCATTTTAATCCTGTTTATTCTTTTTGACAAGTATAATTTATTTTCATCATTTCTCTTTGGAGTTTCTGAAAGTTTTTAAGTGCTCTTTTTCTTTTTATATGCAAATTGTTTTCAAGTTATAAAACAACTAAATTTATCCATAAATTCACTAATTTTTTTTTTTTTTTTTTTTTACATATATAGTCATGGGCTGCTTAACGTCCTTAACAACGTTTGTTCCCATGTAGGGCAACGTGTGGTTTTGATGTCTGACATAGAACCATTCCACTTCCTCTTTTTTATCTTGTAATCAATCTTTGACCAATTATGCCTCCTTCCACTTACATTTGTTTCCTTTATAATCCTCTCTTTGCTCTCTTTACTGTTTAGCAGTTTTTCAGCTTAAGATGGTCATGCAGTTTCTGGCAGATCGAAACGTCCTGGCTTATGGCAATAAGTTTTTTGTTATTTTTTAAATGTGCGATATTTTTTTATTTGTTATTTAAATTTTAATAAATATTCATTCAACACCTTAAAGTTAAATTTATAATTTTTTATCATTTTTTCTTTATTTATTCTTTCTATTTTATGATATCTAACCAGTCACGGCTTTAAAGATTTTTAATTCTGAATTAACTTTAGGATGGTTATTATGCAATTAATGCCTCCAACCATAAAATACAAAAAGAATTCAATAAGAAACTAACAGTAATAAAAATTAAAAATAAAAAAAAAAACAGAAGCTGCCCTACTTACTTCATCTATTTCAATAATTTGATTTTCCAGATCAACTGTTTTCACTTGGACATCTTCATTAAATTGGACAATTTTCTTTTCTGGAATTTCTAGAAAAATAGAAAGTTGCTCTTTTAATTTGCATAAAAAAATGCAGACAGGCTTAATAGTCAAGAAATTAGAATTTGTTTATGAAATTCCACCAGTTTACAACAAAAGTGTATTAAATCCAATTTGTGTATTTACAAATATGGAAATACCAATTATGTACTTTGTTAGCAAGCTACTGTTACTCAGTATGACCTACATAAAGTGTTTCTCTGCAAGTGATGTAAGCCAAATCATCCAAAACTGAACAATACAAAAGCTATCTAAAAAGACAATCTCTAGATTTAGTTAGAAGTCAATGATTTACTATTCCTTTATAACTTAAGGCATTTTCCTGACAGCTTTTATCAATGAAAAAAAAGGACTTAATTATCAAAAAAAAAAATGCAGTAAAGGCGACAATAAGAGAAAAGTCCGTCAAAATTATAATGAATTGTTTCCCCATGCCTTAATAATGCCTTTTCAAATGAGTTGCATTTTTAATTTTAATATATTAAATCCTTATACATGAAGGACTGTAATTGAGTAGGTACCACATAAACTTGTGTGTCTGTTTTGGAACAACAACTAATAGAAAATTCTTTCCTATAATATACAAATGGAATAATGTAGAAATTATAACTGAGCATAAAAAAAAAATATTAAAATATTCAGGAAGTTGTCAGATATCTTCAATTGTTTTACAGAAATTTCAAAGATTAGTAGTTCTTGCTGTTAAGACTATAGATATATTCTTATATTTTTATACAAAACTGAATACAAATTTTGAATAGTACACATATTATTGAAAACATTTTAAAAGACATCCATTTTAAATTTTATAGTATAATAGGCATTCATAACAATTCTACACTACATGGGCTGGCAAGAAGTGTCTTACCATCTATTGAACTTAACTTATCCAATATTTTTGAAAAATAGTAATACAAATTTCTTTCTATTTATACAAATTTCTACATTGATTTTTTTTTTTATTATTTTCAGATTTAAAATCAAATTAGACTATTATTTACAAGGGAGAAATTATTCAATGATTTGATTAAAATTTTCTACTTTTTTCTTTTTTTCCAAGACTTGCTATTATTATTATTATTAATAATTTTTTCCAGACTTACTGTGCATTCAAAACCTGTATGTAGGTGCTGCATTTATTTTAAATTTTAATTTAATGATATTAGTCTAAACTTGATATAAATTTAATTAAACATAAATTTTTGATATCAATTTATCATTTTTGAAAATTAGTAATACAAATTTCTTTCTATTTATACAGATTTCTAAATTGATTTTTTTTTTGGTTATTATATTTTTCAGAATCAAATTAAATTATTTTTGACAAGTGAGAACTTATTCAATGTAAAAATGAAAATTCCAATAATGATCAAAACAATAGTAAGTTTTACACCATCCACATCTTGTCATAGAACGGGATGAACATTGATTGCAAGCTACATTACACTCACAGTGAACGCAAAATTCACTTAGGTAGTTACAGCAAAAGGCGGATCCAAATTATTTCCAAGCCCAGCTTTATTTCATGCATAGCGATGTTGAGGAAGAAACCGTGGAGATTGAAATTGATTATATATCAATGACAATATTTTCGAAAGGTTATTCTACTGAAAAAGCTTGTCTCGTTAGAATTCTGTCTTGCGTGATTTTTCGCCAATGTATCTGTGCATCGATTTGCATAGGCATAGGAAAAATACATCATTTGGCTGCATTTCGGATGTTGATCCAGGATGAAAGATCTCGGTTGTGATTTTTTTTTCAGGCTCCATTCCAACTTCTTGCAAAACCCTCTTCTACATCTCGCGCTTGTCCTTGTGAAAGCCGTAGGAATCATCAATCAATTTAGCAGCTTTCATTTCATTGAGACAGTATTTCAATAACTCTTCGAATATTTCGTAAGTAATTTTGCCTGATTTGTTGTGTGTTATGTACAAGTTTTCAGCAGTGAACATTGCTTTCCGTACATTACCGCTAGTTCCATTAGGCTTTTGAAAAATGACGAACAAGTGTTTAGCCAATTCACCATCCATAGAAAATAGAGGAATAACGATGTAGGAATGAGTTAGCCCACTTATAGAATCAGCGACAGCGACAATGTCTTTTGTTCCTCGAATAGCGAGAGAGTGCTTGTTGTGGAACTCTTTTTCAAAACCAGATTGGTCAGCATTCCACATATTTTTATCAGGATACTCTTATTTTAACTTATTAAAACATTCTTTAAATTGTATTATGGTCTTGTCTAAAACTGACTTATTTTGTTTGGACTTGCTTAATTCAAAAAATCAATGTAGAAATCTGTATAAATAGAAAGAAATTTGTATTACTATTTTTTAAAAATGTTAAATTGGTATTAAAAATTTTATATTTAATTAAATTTATATCATGTTTAGACTAATATTATATTAGACTAAATATTATTATTAATCAAATAAATGCTGCAGCCTGCACGCAGGTTTTGAAAACATAGTAAGTCTGGGGAAAAATTAATAATGATAATTAAAAAAGAACTTGTGTCTCATTTTCATTCTTTGATATGTGACCTTTGGGGGGGGGGGTCAAAGGTTATCAGCCAAAACATGAAAGAGGGGACCTGGTATAAATTGTTCAGATTTTCAAGAAAAGAAAAGCAATGATATTCAAACTTTAACTGTGTGACCTCTGGGTGAAAAGTTATGAGCAAAAACCAAATAAACTCAACTCGTCCACCCTGAAGAGTATTTAATTTTCCTGCTCATGATTTGTATTTTGAAAATTAGGAAAAAGCAAGAAAAAAAATCTACTAAAATAAATAACAAAAATAAAGATATAAAAATAAAATAAAATAAAACAAACTTTCAAAGGGATTTCACTGGAATGCACATCTGTACTATCTGTTAATTGTTATGATGTATATTTTTACAGACTAATCAAAGATTTCATTAAATGTCTATAAAGTTACAATTTGGTAATAGAATGATAACGCGAATTTCCATCTCACAAAAAGTGTATTTAATCAAATGATTGGTGCGAAATTTTTCTAATGTTTTGAATGTTTTCTGATGAAGTATTATTCAAGAAAGTGTACTGTATTTAAAAGTGTTACATGAATGTTTAATAAATGTATTAAAATATTAAATATATCTTTAAAATAATACAAACTTAATTTGACCATTTGTAATATTGAAACTGAAACTTTTGTCTCTTTTCACCACTATGCACACTCGTGTCGTAACTGTCACTTCCTGTTTTCTGAGATTTTTAAAAGCTGATAACTTTTGACCTAGAGGTCAATCAGTTACAATTTTGGTGTCATTATTTTTATTTTTTTTTAGCTGAACATTTTGATATATAATTTATGATAATCTGTTTTTGACAGCAAAACGTGTCTCCAAGTCAGTAATTCTACCTTAATAAATCAAAAACCATAACAAAAAGATTAATTTCTTTTTAAAATACTGCTGTTTATTAGGGACATTTTTTTCCTCTGTTCATGTCAGTCAACAGCTGTCAAAGACATGATAGAATGCAAAAGAAATCAATCTCATATTTGGATTTTCCATCAGGAAGTACGAATTAACATCTAAAACCTTTCATTATTCTGATCACTCCAAATATTAAAAAAAAATCTCACTGAAGATGCTGTTGATGTTTTTTTTTATTTTATATTTATTGTAACTACTACTTTCACCTTGGAATTCTTAGAAGGCTATTGATAAATACAATTCTCATGCGAATGCATGAATTTTCTTTTAATTTTTCCAGATGAAACTTTTTTTATTTTTTACGTAAAACACAAAAATACTTACTAAATTGTTCTGGCTCAGCTGTTAAGTCAGATGTGACAAAATTAGCAGGAAAAAGGCCTTCACCTCGTTGGTTACTTCCCTTCCACCAATTAGCATCACTAGAAATGTACAATCGATTCATTAGAGACTAAACATAAATCATTTAGCTGCTACCACTCTTTGATTGTTTTCATTATCAATTTTTGATAAAATTAGCATTGAATAATACAAGTTAATGATACAGATTACAATCAAAAACGTAAAACAATTTCCTGAGCAAATATTCAGACTATTTTTGTTTATGTTTAAGACTTTTATTGGTAAGAATATTTATTTTAGATTTTGTTCAACATAAAATTATATGAGCAACTGGTTATTAACATAAAGGGGGAAAAAAAACTCTGCTTTCTTTTGCATAAAAGTTCTTGAACACATCCTTTAAATTTGTTTAGCAATAATGTCTAAGTTTTTTAAAGTGCTTCTTATAAAATATTCAGTCAGCCAACTATATAAGCACAAGCTTTATGAATTTAATAAAATAATAAAAAGCAATTAACACAACATACGTTTCGGAATCGCATTAATTCGGATTCCCTTTCAAGCGTTAAAAAGTAGTTATCACCCTTCGTAAAGGAATAATTCTCCCTTTCGGGGTTCATTAACTTTTATTTAATTTAATTGACGAACCCCAGGGAGAATTATTCCTTTAGGAAGGGTGATTACTACTTTTTAATGCTTAAAAAGGGAATCTGGTTTAATGAGATTCCGAAATGTACGTTGTGTTAATTGCTTTTTATTATTTTATTAATTCATAAAGCTTGTGCTTATATAGGTTGGCTGACTAAATATTGTTTAGCAATAGTTTGCTTTGTATTTCCTACTACAATAAGTTCTCAATACTAGGAGCTCTACTAACAACCTCTTCAAAACAAAAACAGTAAGTTGAATGTACTGAGAAGACGACGATAGAAGAACTTCAAACTAAACTTCTTGTATACACAGAGAAAATGGAAGGAAGTAGTCATGGAACAGACTGTGATGGTAGGACTGATGAGTGACATTGTACAAAATTGAACTACTGATGAAAGCTAAAACAGCATCGTGCATCTAAGTGCCACAAATATTTAAATAGTGAAAGTTCTAGACCATTAGGAAAATGTGAAACAAAGTCACTGCTCACATAAGAAATTCTCCAAATGAGAAGCAAGGCATTGAAGTACAGGAAGAAAATTACAATATTCTATGAAACAGTATCCATATAGAAAGAAGGCAACATACAAGGAAAAATATTCAACTGATTATTTACAAATGTTTCATCACACACTTTTCCATCTTTCTCTTTAATTTGTTTAATAACAAATTTTATCGCATACTTTCCCAACACTCATTTTCTTATCTGTATGATAGTGATCAACTGAATTATAAGTTTGATCTAAAGTTTTACACCCTGCAATAGGTGTCAGAGAGAATAAAGTATAATAACAAAGTTTTAAAATAAAAGTTAAAGTTGAAATATGTATGCCCAATCATGTAGCTGTGATCACGAGAACTAGTGATATGATTTTGTTCAAATAAGGAGCTACGGGCAAAAAATTAATCTGTTCATTTCATCATCACTCTATGAACAACTCAAAAGCTAATTGGCTATAAAAGTGAACTTTCATTAACAGTCTAGGTACTTATACGGAAGATCTCTATCAATAAAAATGTGACCAATAGATAAGGAACTATGGTCCAAACCCCATCAACACATCTGAATGAACAGCTGTTGTTGTTCAAACAATGTTTATACACTCTTACAATGCAGGTTTTCAAAACTTGTCATATAACTTATATCTTCTTTTCCTTAAAATTTTAACAACAACAACAACAAAAAACAAAAAAAAAGGGGGGGGGAGGGAGGTTTTACACAAATAAATAGTTACTTCAAACTACTTCACTTTTCGTTTCTGCAAGTATTTTTAACAATGGCGGCTTTCATAGAGAAGAAAAATGTATGAAATCTTAGTATTCCTTCCATTTTGCAGCTTATTACTCAAATTTTTTTGGTCTTCCACTACAGACTCAAGTTCCCTTATAACCAACTCAGCTTTTCCTTAGATCTGACCTACAGCAATGATGGATCAGTTACACATTACCAACGAAAGAAGATCATGCACTCAACTTCAATGCTGCCAAATCAGTTTCCCACCACAAGACACTACCTCTGCCTTTCTGAAATCTTCTGCTTAATTTGCCGTAAAGCCTACAATCTCATTACTGTGAGAAGAAAACTGCTAATGTTAATCATCTTCCCTAACACATCCTTATGTAGTCCATCATATTTATACTTTCTCTGATGTTCAGGGCGCATAAAGTTTTCAAACTAAGATACATTTTTTTAATCAAAGTTTTGTCAGGATACAGAAATTTAAGAAGCAAATTATGCAAATAATAAAAAATGCTGGTTTGTGTTAAAGAGTTTGATTTTTTTTTTGTTCCAGATTCCTATAAGTAGGTTTCCAAGTTTTGCTAAGTTGCTGTAAAACTCAAAAATTGCTGAAAAATGCAACACATCATAACATATATCCTCCATACTTAAACAAAATATAAGATAATGTTGATTTTGAACTAACAATATAAAGGATAATTGATAGTATAAATGCAATTATTCAAAACTGGTACTTGTCTATCTCACTAATAACTGCAATGAATTACCTGCTATCCAAAACATGAATTATTTCTCCAGCCTTGAAAGTCAACTCATTATCTTCAGCCGCTTCAAAATCATACAGTGCTCTTACTTTCTTTAATTCCTTAGTGGTTGACACAGCTGTTGGAGAAGGAGGTCTGGCCGCAGGATAAAGACTTGCAGGTTTAGGAGATTGTTGAGTTTCTTTCAAGGATAATTCAATTGCTAAAATTAGGGAGAGAAAAAAAAAAAAAAGTCAACAAAAAAATCCAGAATAAGAAAAACTTAATATATCCAAGTAGCTGTGTGACACAAAGTTCAATGAATAATTAAAACACAGATAAATAAAACATCGTTTAAAAATAGTAAGTATATTTTTTATTGATGTTTATTTATCTATTTTAATTATTCATTGAAGAAAAATTTAAATTCTTGTTAATTCCCTTGAATCAGTCTAGCCCTGTTTCTGGCTGTATGGAAGGCAGTCGAAAACCATAAGAAAAACCTTCCTTATTTTTTATGCTGAAGTATGGCGACAGCTTATGCAGACATGGCAATCTACTGAATTCTATTAATATTACTTCTATTTAAAGATTTATGACTGCTGTGATCATGACCATTCTTAAAGACCGACAAAATAGAACTATAACTGAAAATCAACTGTACCATTTGTTATCCATTACTTAATTTTATAATATACATTCACTTTTTTGCCAAACACTTCATTTCAGATTCATATTCAAGAAAACCAAATTACTATTCATAAATATAATTGGAAACTTAACCCATTTATGCGTTCTGATAAAAATGGTTATAAAATTAGTAACAACTTCTTACAATTATTAAAATTCATTTAAATTTCCAACTTTGATCAACATTCTGTAATTGCTTCATTTCTATCTATATCGCCCGTAACACCCAATACTGGGTATGGACGCTCTCCTACCAGAGGAGTTTAGGCTAGATACCGCAAGGGGGCGCCAACCCCAAGGGAAGAAACGGACAACACAGAAGAAAGGAAAGTGAAACACCCATGCCACTACCGGGATTCGAACCCAGGAACTGGCGCATTGGACGCCACGGCTGGCCGCCGCCGAGACCACACGACCATGCCAGCACGGCATTGCTTCATTTGATAAGATATACAGTGAAACCTCTCTGAGCGGCCACCCCACAGTACCGAGAATATTTGGCCGCTCAGAGGGGGTGGCCGCTCTGAAGGGTTTTATTTACTATTATAAGATAATTGCTATAATGCATAATATAAACAAGTCTGACATATATTCCTTATTTAAAATGAAATTTAAAACTTATCTAAAGAGAAAATAGTACAGTACTTTATTTCATGCTTTCTTACATTTTTTTAAAAAACGCTACAATTTGTGTCTGTTTTAAGTTTTTACTTTTCTCTAAAACAACCATTTTTTCAAGTTCGTTTTTTACTTTAAAAAGCAGATCTCCAACCGATTCGTTTGCAACCGCTTCGGAATTTTCGATAATTTCGTCAAAATTAAAGCATGCAGTGAGTAGAATTTCCCGAAAAATGAAATGGGCGATCCCACTCGGTGGCCGTTTAGAGGGGGTCGGATGGCCGCTGTTACAGGTTATTTTAACATTAGGTCTATGAGTCGAAAAATCCGTGCCATGAAAAATTGGCCGTTTAGAAGGGTTGCCGCTATACAGGGGTGGCCGCTCGGAGAAGTTTCACTGTATATAAATATAATAAAGACGAACACAAGAAGCAAGCCAATGGTCAAACAAACATCCCTCCTCATGCTTGTTTGACGTGGGTAATCTAAATTGTATTAGATTAGTACACTTTTCTACTTTCTTTCTCTTAAAATTCATATACATATACAAACAAACAAACACACACACACACACAACTATCTTTGAAACTTCCAAAAGTATTACATTTGAAATATTTTGCTCATAAAGCTAATAGAAACAGTAACAAAGTAAAATTAATTCTGAACTTATATAAACATCATTAAAAGTCTGAATATGGTTAGAAGTACTTTAATTTATTTTTAACAATGTTTTTGCTTTAACATACTTTCCAAATTTAATAATTATTTACACTTACATCAAAATTGTTGTTAAAAATAAGATTAATACTTGGTGATCAAACAGATTAAATAATAGTTCCTGATTAAATATTACTCCCAATTATCATCATTATCTTTGGTAAGCTACAAGGATAGTATATTGTTATGTAATTTATTCTGACATCACAAGCAAACTTGTAGTAAAAGAAATGGCATCCAGAAATTGTTGCTTTAATAATACGTTCTGATCATATATGAGTAATAGAATTCAGGCTAGTGAGTTTCTGCTTATGTCACTCCGGCTGTAATTTCTTTTAAACCTCCTTTCATTTTATTATACTCTTAGTTTATTTCTTTGTAATGGAAAATGTTAGAATTTTTTTTTTTTTTTTTTTTTTAACATGATACAAATGGACTTGATATACAAATGATCTGGTTTCAGTAACAAGGAGAATAACAGTTTATTCCAAAAACCTCAGTCTGTGGAGATTAAAACTCCACTTTTTTAACTTGCTGCTCAAAAGGTTCGAGTATCACTTCTAAAACAATATTGAATTTGTGGCGATTGTAAAATACAAAATTTTACATCAGGCTGTAATAGCTTTATGAAAAAAATTGTAAAAAAAAAATATTTATTGTTCATCCATCTTCTACCCAATATAATTGTTACCAAGTTACGGTCAAATTATATTACAAAACATTTTATACGATAGCAACCACAACATAATTTTAATCATTTTTTCATTATATTAATAGTAATGCCTAAATTCAGATATGAGCAAACTTTCTCTTGAGTATCTGCATTCTCCTAGGAGTACCTTAAGGGATTTTGTGTAGGAGGTTAAGTATTCTATTACTTATAAACCTTAATCATTTACATATTTCAATCCTTACAAGCAGATGAAAAAAATGTGTGTATCCATGTGTAAATGTAAAGTAAAGCGACAAACCTTTAGCAATGTCATCTTCTTCTTGTTGCGAATTAACAACATTTGGATCTTTGCTTAGCTGTGGTGTAGTCTTCTTGGGCTAAACAGAAAAATTGATTCAAATTCAGTTTGTACTTTTCTTTTTTTTAAATAGAACAAATGAGCAACAAAAAAACATAATACACATTAATTTGAAATAGAAGCATATGTAGTTCACAATTTTTTCCCAAAACTTGATAAAATTCATTTTTCTGCTTCTTTTTTGTTTTTTGTTTTCTGTCCCATGACAGGTCTAATGGCAAGTTAGCAATGTAACTTGTGTTCTTTTGAATGTCATAATACAATTTCATACACTTAAATCTCTAAATCAAGTAATTCCAAGCAAGACCTAAAAAAATGCTCAAAAAAATTATGTCAATGGACTCAGGTAATTTAGTTTCAAAAAATCGAGCCGGTACCGCCTGAATAATCAATGTTATGCAAAGTATTTAATCAAATAATTAAGACTATAGTTTTTGCTACAAAACGGAGAAGCCTTCTTCTAGTAAATAGTTGCTTCCAATAAAAGTTTATATAAGAATCTAAAAAGTTTATATAAGAAACAGTTTATATTTTTTGAAACTAAATATGAACAGTACACGTATAACAACTTTGGTTTTTTTTGTACTCAAGTAATAACAATAAATTTCTAGAAACTTTGCATGTCATTGTTTTCTGTCCACCACTACTATTTTCCCTAAATTTTCTCATTGTTATATTATTTAACCCATCTAAGTTTCCAACACTTTTTGTTTTCATTATTTAGTTATTTTATTTTCCTTGTATTCACTGGTATTGCTAATTTCAAAATGTTTTCTTTATATCTTATCTAATCTATCTTGAACCAAAGATTAACTCCCTCCCTCCATTGTTTGTTTGTTTTTTTAAATCATTTTTTTTCCTAATCTGCAATTTACTTCTACTAAGTATCTACTATTGGTATTTCTAATATTCATTTGCTGTGATTTCATTTTTGTTGAAAGTCTGAATGAGTACAAAAGCAATATTTTATTGTGTTATTTACGTAATTCATTTTGTTTTAGTTCAGTTTTTTTTATTTCTACATTTCAAATAGATAATTTACACATTTTTTTGTTTATGTCTTGCATTATAATTATCTAATGAATTAGATAAAAATACAATTACTATTTTTTTTAATCCAATTTAAAGACAAGAAGCAATTTCAAAGTTACCAAACAAATAAAAAAGGCATCGTAGGCATCTTATAATCAAGAATACAATGGTGTAAAATAGATTAAGATAGCACATGTCATTTATCGTTTGTTTAATAACTTTCCACTTAAAAAATGGGTAAAAAGAAAATTATTCAAAGAAACTTTCTTCAAGAATGACGAGTTTCTCCTTTTTTAATTTTTTTAATTTTACTCCAAAGTGATATGAACACACTTGAAAGAGAAAACTGATACTTACAGCATCTTGAACTGAAAAATCTGTTCCTTCCGATTTCAATTTCTGATAAAGTGAAGGAATTAAGCTGAAAA
>JAFIDM010005346.1:1672397-1686571 GCA_023159025.1 Thereuonema tuberculata
TCCTTCCGATTTCAATTTCTGATAAAGTGAAGGAATTAAGCTGAAAATGAAAATTAAATTATTATGAAGAATAAATCCAGACTTATGATTGGTAAATTAGAAAAGAAAAAAAAATATAAAAAGTTTCATTTCATTCTTAATAGTATTGAACAGTATTACGATGAATACACTTAATTAAGATTTAAAAATTTAAATCTTCAGCTTAATAGTTTTTTCATCATTTTTCTTTATCTTTTGTGCAACAAGTCAATCCAAAGTTACACTGTATTTACTGAGCTATTATTAAATAGCTTAAGTTGTTGACTATGTTAAATGCAATTGTATTTTTTTTCTTATTTTGTTTAAAACAAGGTAGCGATTAGTAAAGCAATCACAATGCTTCGCAATGGCTTCTGATACGTGAATGAAGAAAATTAATTAAAAGTTAATGCAAAACACCTACTTAAAAATAAGCGGAGTGAAAAATCGGTTGCGTGCAAATTTAAATATATTTATATTTTAATATAAGCCCGACCAACTAGAGACACAAACTCTACGGCTCTCAACTACTCTTGGCAAGACCTTTTCAATGACACCCTAATCAAGTCTCTAGCCCCTTTGGTTGCTGAATTGATACTTGTCCACAGACAGATAGACGGGGATGTAAGGCTTCACAGTATCAGAAGCCTAAAGTACATAATTCTGAAACAATGAATAACTGATTAGCCACTTCTGAAGATACAAGTGAACATGGGATGTGTTCATGTTGTAGTCCAAGTGAAAACAAAGAGTACATAATATGTTGATTTGAAAGCAAAACAGTAACAGAAATTGATACTGTACGAAATAAATAAAAAAATTGTAATAAGACTATAGATGCATGTGAAGGAATAGATTAGGAATAGGTTGCAGTGCTTTCATGAGGAAGTAATGCAGTGAACTAGTGTGGGGGAAATCAAGATTCAACACAGGATGCGCGTTTTTTTTAGAAGACAGATTAGTCAATTTAAAAGGTGAAACAGATGCTGTATGATTCTGTATGGAAAGTATACATTAGACTCTTTGATTAAAGTATCCAATGCATCTTTAGAGATGGTTTCAGTATCTCTAAATTCTACTGTAAGATGCATTTAAATTGTAATAGATTGAAGAGAGCAATGTTCTTCACCACAATATCTAGTAGTAGTGTTGAAGTAATAAGCATGACTCATTTCAAGGTACACTCATCGATTAAATTCTGTCAGAAATTGGGTATTTCTGCTTCAGAAGCATATTGAACAATAATGAGAGCATATGGTGTAACGAACGCTGTTCACTATCCGCGCTGCGCTTTTATCCTCTCATCTCCTTTCCTTCTGTATAATATTTTTATAATATATCTTCACTTTTCTATATGATTATTTTCTAATTCTTTATCTTAGCCTAGAACTAATGCTGGGTTCAGGCTTGCAGTCAGCAAGTCGATCGCTGAAAAGCCCTGCCCGCATCCACCTTGCCGACGACGACTAGTCCTCGAACAGATGCAGACGACAGCATGCGGACAGAAGCTGCAAAGGAACCACCCAGGTCCCGCGGAATGCGGTATCGATAGCAGCTACCCTGCCCGCCCTCAGTGTCTTCATTTTGCCGGCTTCCCCCGATTGAAGTCGGCGAATCCCTCGACTCTGCCCTGAGATACCCAGGCTGCGCCATTACGGAAGAGAGTCCACGAAACGGCTTCGCAAGCACCCAACTGTCATTGATCTCTCGCCGCCTGATCTTCGATCGCCGACTGCTCCCAGCGATCCTCACCAGGGTTCCCCATAGCACCCGAATCCTGAATTGTCCCGTCCAGATGAGCCCACGGGAATCATAGAGGCTGCCGGATCTCCCTCTCATCGGCCCGACCACATAAGTTCAGCGGACCTACTGTCGGTCCCCACTCTGACGTACGGCATTCCCCGAGCTCCTGAGTCCCGGACAGTTTGAACGGACCCTATGACCAGTTGTATATAGCAGTTGTAACCATTTATCTATTCTTATCATTTAATAAAACCTTTTCTTGTGAATCTTCTTCCTGTCTTAGCCTCACCATTCTTTAACTGAAAGGCACGGGTCACTGGTGAATTCCTGGTTGGCTAGCTTTCCACGGCACCTCCCCCTTTTCCGTCCAATCTCCTCCCCCCCCCCCCCCTTACCTTTCTCTCCCTTTTTTCCCCGTGATCGTGGTTTTGTTCTGGAAATGCATTAGATGGCATGCGCCTTAAAAACAACACGTAACAATAGTAAGGATGTGCTGCAAAGAAGCAAAACATTTGAATGATATAAATGCTTTGCAGAAGGCAGAGAATCTCTGGACAACGATCCAAGACAAGGTAGACTTCGGATTCGAGATCCAGACACTATTCAGGCTGTTGGTACTGTAATTGCTGAGGACTTCCAGCAAACATGTCAGGATGCTGCTGATAGGTGTAACATTTCAACTTCTATAGTGCACTGAACATTTTGATAGGACCTTGATCTTCATTTCATCGCCCCAAAATTTGTTCTAAATTTGTTATCAGACAACCAGAAAGAACTCGAATGACAGTTTGAGGTGACTTGATTATGGATGTTGATAAAGGCTTACTGAATATGGACAACATCATCATGATAGTTGGTGTTATCTCTTTGACACGCAGACAAAGCCAAAGTCCTCTGTGTGGTTACCAAGAACAGCAATCGACCAAAGGCAAAGGTGACAGGAGCATAGGGAAGGTAATGATGGTGGTTTTCTTTGATGTTTGTGGCATTGTACACCACGAATCTGGGCCTGAGGGGAAGTCAATAAATGGTGATGCGTATCTTGCGATTTTGAGGCTACTGCACAAAGCTATCACCGCAAACAGCCTGAAAATTCTTGGATACTGCACCTTAACAACCCTGTATTTGTTATTCTGTGAATAATTATCTTGTCAAAATGGGTATTCCTTCTTTAGCACAACCTCCTTGTTCATCAGACCTGGTGCAATGTGACTTTTCCCTCTTTCCAAAGATGAAGGACCTTTCATGAGGCCAACGGTTTGCATCCTGCAACTATGTTATTGGAGCTTCGACAACAGCACTCAGTGAGATGTCAAAGAATGGTTTCCAGAATTGTTTTCGGTCATGGTACGACCACTGGTTGAAGTGTATAGCAGAGGGAGGGAATTACATTGAATAAAATATTTTTCCAAAATTTCTAAATTATCATTATTTATACGGTGACATCAATATACATATTGATGCTGTCAAACGTATTGGATGGATATCCTTTCACCTTACTTCACTAATGAAAATGTATCATGTAGTTAAAGCTATTTTACAAAAAAGAATATTTTGAAAAAGCAAAATACAGCATTATAAATGAATTTAAAGTTCGTATTTCACCAAGAAGCAAGAGTTAAATTAGGAAGAAAAAAAATACCAAATGTTGGAAGTTTTTAAAATACAGTAAAACCTCATTAAGTCGTCACTCAAGGCATTTTTGACGACTTAAGCGGAGTGGGCATTTTTGAAAGAAAAAAAAAAAAACACTGAAATACAATATTTTTATGAATTGCTGTAGGATTCGGTGAAAAAAAGAAGATTTTCAGGAATCAATACGTGCAAATGAATGAGTGGAAAAAAAAACAAAAACCACATTTTATACTTATCACATTTTATTTTCTTTTACTGGCATTAAAATAATCCAACTGTGTTGATTGATGAAGGTGCTGATTACTGGTAACAATTCGAAACGCTTTGTAATGAAATGGAACTCCAACTTTTGTGCACATAGTTAATCGTATCTAAAACCGAAACTTCTAGCTTTTCGTTCCTACCCAAGGCTTTTATCATGTCCTTTACAAGAATTTTTTCGTACTTTCGTTCAAAGTCAAGAATTATCTCTTGATCTAAAGGCTGAAGAAGTGCAGTTACATTTGGAGGAAGAAAAACAATTTCGATCGCTTTTAAATTTTCAGGGCTTACTCGCTATGAAATAAAATCACACTCAGCAGCGGTCAAGATAAGAACGTCATCAAAACGTCTTGATAAGAGTCGCAGCGAGAAGTGTATAATTTCCCAAGTGAATTTCCCACGTGAAAATTCCCCGTAAAGCTAGGCTTTCTTAGAGTGAAGGGGTGGGGCTGAAAAGATAGCAGGCAAAATTGAGAATAAAGATGCTTTTCGCTATTTTTGAGGGTGACGAGTTATGCGGAGTAGAATTAAATTTGGTGACGAGTAAAAGAGGGTTATTTTACATTATTGTCTATGAGACCTTGTCGAGACCAAAGGAAAACGACGACTTAAGCGGAGTGATGACTTATCCGGGTGACGACTTAACGAGGTTTTACTGTATAATTAAAAATAAGCCCTGTTACTTTCAGCAATAAGAAATACATTTATCAGAATAAAATTCTTATATATATCCAAATAAAAACAAAACATTATTGTTTTTACTATTCTAAGCAGTTGCTTTCTATATTCTTACTAGGAAATAACAGTTTTATGCAAACAAATACAAATATAAAAATACAAATTATGTGGGATCAATACAATTAAAAATAATACATATTTACAATAAAACTACGTGACAGAAATTCTCTTTATTGCAACTTCTGCCACTTGTAGTTTTATTGTAAATGCTTTATTTTAAATTGTGCAAGTATTGGCTTCACACAATTACATTAATTCTGCACGTTATTAGGAAGATGAATAAAAATACAAATGCTACTTCAGACAAGTCAAAAGACGAACAGTCCTTCCTCTATTATCTGTCAAGTATTTTCACCACTTTAACTATTCTGTTCAATCTAGGAAGTATTAAGCAAACTAGTCCTTAAACTTGCTTCTACAAGATATAAATAAAAGCTTCTTACAAACTTCTAGGGCATTGGTTCCCAACCTGGGATCTGCAATTGCCCACTGAGGGGGTCCGCAATACTGTTTAATGATTTTAACATGAATATACGAATACATTTGTTTTACTTAAATATGAGTTTTTATGTTTTACTTTTAGAAAGAACTATACCATTATAAAAGCAATCTTCAACCTTAATTTAGTTGAAGAAAGCAGGAAACAACTAGTCTGTATCATGATTACGACATAGTCCCGCAGAGCGCAGGTAGGGTTGTCCTCGAATCGCAAGCATATGTTTGTTTCCATGAATTAATAGTAGCGAATACGATTCATTTTCCACTCTCAATGCCTTTTTAGCATAAGTGAGCAACAATTTCCATGCAATCTTGTTCAGTGCATGAAACAGCACATTGAATCTTTACCAGCCCGTTTAAAAGATTATTTTCTAAGGTCTCATGATAAAAATGATTGGATAAAAAATCCATTCCTGGTGACAGAAAATGAATTACTGCCAAGATTTCTCTTTAAAGATTGTGTTTTCTACACTCACACTGCTTCATTTTTGGTTCTACACACAGGGCTTGCATCCCAATTTCTCGAAACGGGTAATGATATATTTAAAGCCTTTTGCAACCACATATTTGTGTGAACTTACATTTTCATCTCACGTCCACATGAAAAATAAATATAAAAATAGATTTAATGTAGAACCAGACCAACAACTCAAAACTTCAACTGTGGAGCCAGATATTGATAAGTTGGTCACTGCGAAACAACATCAACCATCCCATCAACTGAACAAAACTAATTTCAATTAGGAAGAATTTAAGTTAATAAGCTTAATTATAATTAAACTACTAAATTTCAAATTTTAATAATAATTGTACTTTTTGTTTTGTAATTGACATTACTCCGTTAATATTTTTAAACCTATTGTAAAACACGCAATTATGTAAAATATGCTTGTGTTTAAATTTTATTTCTCTAAATTTTTTTTTTTTTTTTTTTGGGGGGGGGGGGGGTGGCTGCATAAGCACAGCAAGAGTGTTAAGGGAGCCTTGACTTGATGAAGGTTGGGAACCCTGTTCCAGAGCACACAAGGACTGGACTGGATCATTTGTTGATAAAGAGCTGTTCTTTGGAAACATACTGTTTCTCTTAACTATACGTCCTCCTGCCCCATTTGGATAGATTTCCTTAGCCACTGATTAACTCTGCTAAAAGCTGTGTAAGATGGAGTCAATGATCTGGAAAATCCTCTTTGTTAAGCCGATGAGTAGATCTCATTACCCCAAGTTTCCCCATCCCATGGGTGTACTTAGCAAAAGTAAATGCATCTACGATGGAACATCAATAGAGAATGACAGGCAAAAGCAGCATAACAACCACAAATTGATCATTACTTGTGATAAGGTGATTTGATGTTTCCTGACAAGCATGACAGAAAAAATACAACACCAACACTGGTTAAATATTACATTTTGACTTGCTGTAATAAAATGATTACTCTGATAACTTTGTGATTTTATTATATATGTAATATAATTATCAGATTAACGATTTTACTATAACAAGTCAAAATGTAATATTTAACCACTGTAATATTTAAGTAAATGTTTCCTTCTTAAAACAAAAGAATTAATCAAAATTCTATTGATTTCAATTTTTGTAAAACAGTTCCTTATACTTAATATGTAAAACAACACTCCAAAAGTGGCCCTAATTAATTCTTGGAACTTTTTTTTAAATAAATATCTACAAAAACTTGTTCTTACTTTAACTGTGGATCACTTTTAAATTCTCCTTCTGCCCATTTTTTTATTAGTTGTTTCAATTTTTCAGCAACCTTAGGGTGTGCCTGAAATTAATTAAAAACCATTAAAAATATATTATTGTGAAAGTTAAAGCATGAGAAAAGAAGAAATATTTGTTGGCTGAAAAAATAAATAAATAAACAACAATAATATTGTTACCAGTGGATTGGGTCACCTTCCCATCGGGTGAATCGACTCGCCCAACCTGTCATCCCTGGAAGGAGTTGACCGTTCCAGGACTGAGTGCGAGGCAGCCTTTGCCTATTTATGGAGCTGCAGAGCCGTATTCAAGGGAGTCGTTTGGGCGGCAGCAGCCGCAGGAGTAGGCTCTCCCTCCCCCGGAGCCGAGATCGTTTGGGCGGCAGCAGCCGCAGGAGTAGGCTCTCCCTTCCCCGGAGCCGAAGTCGTTTAGGCGGCCTGGAGCCGCGAGTGTAGGGACTCCAACCGGAGCCATAGAAGTTGTTCTGGCGATAGCCAAGACGTGTGAGAAGTCTCTAACCGGAGATAGCCGAATACGTTACAGCGGCAAGGAGCCGCAAGAGATACTCCGAAGTCCGAGAGAAGTTGAGTCCAGTCGACCAGAGAAGACGGCGGAGCTCAGCCAGGGACCGGAGCTGAGAGTAAGCCTAGCGAAGTCAGCGAGTGGCTTACGGTAACGAAGACTACCCAGTCCGGGAGAAGTAACCCGTCTGCCGAGTGAAGTGAGGAAGCCGCAGCCGCAGCTTCAGGAAGTCAACGCCGGGAGAAGAATTCCTTCGGCCGTTGAAAACGCTCCGTTTACCGAAGACGACAGGGACGTCCGAAGACCTAGGGGAACGACTGTGAGAGAAGCGATCTCCAGCCGATGCCACCGCAGCAATTGCCGCCGGTCCAGAAGCCCTGGGTTCTACGAGGAGCGAGTACCTGTGAAGACTGCAGCGAAGCCCCAGTGACACCCGTGGGACACGGGACGACGTCGATGCAGCTCCCCACGAACTTTTAGTTTACTTTTCATAGACTCTTAGTTTAGTTTCAATAAAGATACACTGAGGTGAAGGATCAAATCTCCTATCGTAAAAATCCCTACCCCCTTGCCACCGGAGTATTGTGGGCTTTAGACCCATTGCCCCAAACGCCGGTAGCAATATCTAAGAGACAATTCCAAAATCTGCAGTAAGAAAGAAGAGTACTTTTTTAAAAAATTGAAGAACAGACTTCTCGCTTCCCCCCCCTTTTGCCTCTCAATCTTGTCATATGAAAATCTTGTTTATAATCTCAATATTAATACAACATTTATACAAGATGTAATTAAAATAACAGAAAACAATAAACAAACTTAAACACATTCATTAATTGTTCTTTTGAAAATGATTTCTATAAAAATAATAAGTAATTAAATTACATCATTAATAAAAAAAATGTAACTATCATTTTACAAAACATTCTTACAAATATTAATTTTGTTAAGACTTTCAAAATTAAAAACAAATTCCTTCATTTTGTTTTGAATGTTACAGTTAACCCTTCAAGCCGGTAAGATATACATGTGTACATTCCCATGTGTCTCAGAGGACGATTTGACATTTAGGGTACATTCTCTCTGCGGCACCACATAATGAAATACAAGGTTGAAAGAAGCATTAAACTACAATATAGAGCATTCTAAGACAGTAAAAAACTTAGTGCAGACTATGAAAGCAGCATATTGACATTCACAATCATGTTCTTCCAAAAATTCTTTACTCCATAATAATGACAATATTTTGAATAATCTAATCGATTATTCTTCTTCAGGTCGAAAAGGAATTAGATAGATTGTTTATTGAATCATGTTTTATAAATTCGAATAAATGTTTTAATAAGGACAAAATTCTAAAAGTTTCTGGTATATCACTCAGAATCTTTAAGAAATATTTGAACTAGAAAAATTTGAAGAAATAACATTTATAATACATTATTATTGTTATTATTAATTGATATAACTATACTTTCTCATTGTCAGAATTTTAATTATTGGTTTATATTATATTCAATAACATATTAAATATATTAATTGAAGTATATTATAAAGATGCAATATATCAGATTTAACTTGTATCGATTTTAATTTGGAATTTCTATATTCATTGTTTTTTTTGTGTTTAGGGATAGAAATAATTTTATTCCTTCTTTTTTGACCTGAAGAAAGAATAATCGATTAGATTTGAAATACTGTCGTTATTATGGAGTAAAGAATTTTTGGAAGAACATGATTGTGAAGTTATATTTATTATCGTAACAGATAAGTATATTTCAATTTAGCATTTTGATTAATTTCTTGAACATTCTATATTTCTTCTCAATATTAAAATAAACATAATAAATATTAAATCAGAATTATCAAATCAAAAAAATCTAAATTATAAAGCCTCCTTTAACAAAGGAAGACAATTCATGTTAAATAAATTTATGCACTTTAATAACTTAAACTTATCATTTACTAAGGACTATATTTTGGAGAATTCGGGAATATATTAACTAAACGTGCTAGAAAACACTCGGAGTTAACTTAGCCACTGCACTCATCACATTTAGAAATTGAAATAAACAGTCAACTTCAATGATAAAAAACTTCCCCAGTGTTGATGTCCAAATGATGTACCTGAAATTGAAAGACAGTTATTCTGAAGTAGAAACAGTGCAATGGTATTTGAAGGCAGGCATCCAAAGGTTGATGGAAAGTTTAAAAAGAAATGAAGAGATTTGAACAGGCCTCGTGAAAATTATCAGAGTAGAACCAGAGTATTAGTGCTGTATAGCAACAGTTAATAAATGAGCACAGAATAAACAAATGCATAAAACATTTAAGTTGCACAGCCAATAATAGGATAAAAAATCAGATTTGCAATTTATTGGAACATGAGGATACAAAGAAACTGTGGGAATTGAAGAAAGTAACCGAGAAAGCAACTTAAAAATTGGAAAAGTTCAAGAACAAACAAATTTTAGAACCTAAGAGCTGTAAAGACATTGTGTGATTGATAAGCTTAAAATGCAAATAGGATTTATTAGCATTACTTTGCAAACGATGAGCATTAACAAGGTCTTTATCAAACTTAGACAAATGTTGTTCAATAAAATGTCTCAAATATTGTTAGTTTTAAATTTTTAAATCATTGAAATAAGACGATTTCTACACAATCTCAGTCATACAATTGTGAATAAATTTCACAGAAACATTGAGGTATTCTCAAAATGATGCAAAGTGTGTTACGTCAAATGAATAAAGAAATACAACGGACACCATCCCAACAACAATGAGCTCAATTCTCAATTTCCAATGTAGAAATCACAATCCTCATTTTGTAAGATCCAAAAGTTACATTAAGATCCTTCTGATAAACGGTTGAATGGAAATTAGAATGAAAGCTTTTCTACAATTCTGTGGTCTACAATGATTTTTAAAACATGCTTTCCTGCCTGTGACCTGTAGTATTACTGTCACAGCAAAATAATGTCTTTAGTTTTATTGCACAGCTCACTTAAATTAATATCAGCAGTTGCAGTCTACCAAATGATTATACAAATTAAAAGGAAAAGAATAATAATTCATCATAATTTATAAAATGTTCTAATTAACTTCAGGGTGTCTACAAAATCTGAATAAAAAAAATTCCCTGATTTTTCCCTGATTTCATGAACAATTTCTTTTAAAATTCCCTGATCTGAATTTTAAGTAATAATTGCAAAATTCCCTGATAATTCCCTGATTTTTTCCAGAATAACAAAATTCCCTGATATTTCCCGGTTTCCCTGATTTCCCTGATTCTGTAGACACCCTGAACTTTATAATGAATATTAAGTTTACAAAGTGTATTCAGGCTTCTTGGTTAGAAAATTCTTTGTTTTATTTTTATCATCTTCAGTTTGAATTTATCTATTCTCTTGCAAACCCTACAAGTTGATCACCTTGTTAATAGAAAGGGATAAATCCTCAAAAGAAATACATCTACATCTGCTGCTTTATTACTGCAAATGCGTTTATATAAATAACAGAGATGATATTTTAGCATCAATGTATTACACATTTTTATTTCTTTCAAAGAATATACAACTATCAGTAGCCAATAAAATAAATGTCATTAATTTAAAAAATATTGAAAATCAAAATAAAACCGGCAATTCTTTTTTAATATTTTTTTAAGAGCTTTAATATTTATTAAGACCATGGTAATCCTTAAAAAAAATATCTCAATCCAATATTTAACATTAAGTATTGAACAATAATTTATTACTTTTTGTTAATTAATTAATAAAATAAAATAAATGTGGTGTTGATATTTCCATATTAGAAGCATAACAATAAGCAAAAAGCTACAACAACAACAGACCCATCCACCCACAACTATTCAAAAGATTGCTTTACCTTTCCGCCTAAAAGTTTTCTGACTTCTGTTTCAAAATCCCTGGAACAAACTTCTAGATGAAATATTTTCCCACAATTATTAACACAGGAATCGAGAAGCTGAAAATTATATAAGTAAACAATATTATATATATTTATTATCAATAAAATCTAGTGCAAGAAAATTTATATTTAAAATGCTAAATGATGGAATGGATTCAGCTAGAAATTGGAAAAAAAGAAAAATTATTATTCTTACATTTGCTGTTGATAAAAACAACTTTAACAGCAAATGTAGGAATTATAATTTCACGGTTTTTCCAATTTCTAGCTGAAGCCATTCCATTCTGATAACTTTATTTTTTGTTTAAAGGAAGAAATGTTTCGATTTTTAAATTTCAGATTTCATTTCAATTTAGAATAACTTCATTTTAGGGTAATATCTACAGGAATTTTCAATATTAACTTTTTAAACTTAACCTTCGTTTCAATAAAAATAAATAACTTTTGTTGAATATAACGGGAATCATGATGGTTCACAAAACAGTGATGTAAAACTCAGAATTCTGAATCTCTAATACTGATTTTATCAAGTAGTTCTCTAAAACAAATTTAACATTTGAAATAATTATTATTTTTGCTACTCAAGAGAAAGAATAATCTATCAATTGGAAATATTTCAAAGAATTTTCTTCAGCATTTTTATGATTTTATTATTCATTGTCTGATCTTTTTAACAAATTTTCTTAAAACCAGACTAAGAACAGTTATAGTGTCTGTAAGGAAGTGCTTCTAAGCTTTTTGCCACAAAGTTAAACTCCATTGCACATCAAACTTTTTGATACTTCTTTACTGAGAGTAATGGAATCATTTAAAAAACATTAACATAATTTACATATGAATATTTAAATGTTTAAAAAATCATGAACACTTCTTAAGATGATCTGAAAAAGAATTAATACTTTATTTTTACTTACTTATCGCCCATTTCATGCAGAATTGCATTTGGGCAACCTCATGGGCTTTTGTGCAATGATTTTCCATTGCTTGCAATCTGTCGCCATTGTTGTCAGGAAATCAAGCCACTTGGCATTGTATTGCTTTCTGCTTAAGCAGAGCGGTTTCAGAACTAGTTCTTCTGCCTCCTTTTGTATTTGCCGCTTCATTGTGGAACGTACGCCACCACAGGGTCTTTTCGATGTTGGGCAGTTGGTGCTTCTGAAAGTGGCTGCGGGTATGCGTTGTGGGGGCATTCTGAGAACGTGTCCAATCCATTTCCATTTTCTGGTCTTAAACCACTTCCGTGACACTCGAGACCCCACAACGTAATCGGACGTCTTCATTTGTAATATGTGCTGGGAAGTGGATACCCAGCTTTTGCCGTAGGCATCGGTGGTCAAAAATCTCCACTTTTTTATAGTCTTCTACTCTCATTGGCCAGGTCTCACTGCCATATAGGAGGGCCCGGTAGGGACACAGGGCAAACCTGTGATCCTACGGCAAGCGCAAGCCGTTCCGTGCTGCCTCCACGTTGGCACTGGGCGGGCAACGGTATTTACCGGCCGAAGCACGAAAATTGCGTGGGTGTGAGGACCCCAGAACGACTGTCCCACCAGGAGTTCCAGATTCCCTCACGCGGGCCCACCCGCTCTTTCTTAGGTCCTCAATTTCAGACCGTGGATATTTATTTGTATACTCTTTCTTTGCATTACGATGATATAGTTCTCTTTTGTCCACAGGTTATAACGATTGGAATTGAAGACGACTGCGATTTTCAAGATCCGAACTCAGGTAGATAGTCTGGCATTATTTTTAAAGTTTATTTTAATAGTGGAAACCGCATCTCTCATAGGCATATGGCGCCAAAGAGAAATAAAACTGTGGAAGGGGCGACCGCAGCTAAGCCTAAGCAAGGCGTAGGTGAAGAAAGGAGCCGTAAAAGGCTCAGGATGGGAGTAGTTACCAGAGAGGGCCCAGCCAGCGGTGGTGAAGCTGTCTGCTTGGGAAATACCCCTCTAGTGGCTGGGGACGAACCCCCCACGTGCTATGAAAACCGAGACCTTAGAAGCCCGGGAATAGGGTCAGAATCTAGGGAAGCGGGAAACAATAGCAAGAGATCTGTAAGGCTCGCTCATGTAAACGTAGGTAGAGGGTTTGTCGCTTGGAACGAGTTATTCCTCAAGACCCAGTTCGATTTTATCTGCGTTCAGGAGCCCTACACACATCCCAGCGGCGCACTGCCCTCCCCCAGCCAGGGTTTTACAGTCTTCTCGAATGAAGCACCGAACGAACGGCCAAGGGCGTGCATCGTACAACATGGCCAAAGCTTTCGTTGTATGCCACTGCCTCAACTGTCGGACGGCGACTGTGTGTGCATTAAAGTTATGATCCCAGGAGCGGACCTAGTGCTTGTGAGTGTTTATGCTGAAGGAACCAGGGGCATTCGTACAGACCTAGAAAAAATAACCAAGGTCTTAGGGTTCCATAGCAAAGTGATTGCCTTAGGTGACTGGAACGCGCGAGCCCAGGCATGGGGCGACCGCCTAAATTCACCACGAGGCACCCTTCTTGTAGACTGGGCGATCGAGCACGGTGTTTCGGTGGCCAATCACCCTGATTCGCCACCGACCTTTTCGTCAAGCAACGGCGACAGCTGGATTGACTTATCACTGGTCCGTGGCTTGCACGTCACCAACTGGATGGTCAGTCCAGTTGACACCGGTTCGGACCACGCCTTAGTCTCCTTGCAGGTAGGAGAAACATTACCTTGCACACCCGAAGATCATCCCAGATATTGTCTGAGAAAAGCACGATGGGATGAATACCGGGAGTACTTGTCTAACCACAAGCTTAACATACATGAAGCCATCGAGGGCGAAAACTGTGAGGAAGCGACAGCCCTGTTCAGTAAGTACTGTTCAGATGCCTGTGAAGCTTCGATTCCAGCTGGAAAACCGCCAAGGCAGAAAAGTACTTTGCCTAACTGGTGGTCGCCCACCCTAGCCCGACATAGAGCGGTGATGAGAAGAGCGAAAGCTAGGCTAAAACGTGGGTCGCCCCCACGTACGAACGCACTACGCGAGACTTGGATCAAGGCTAAGAGGAGTTACAAACTGGAAATGCAGCGAGCAAAATGGAATTCCTGGAGGAGTTTCTGCGAGCAAGCATCTACCGAGAA
>JAFIDM010005346.1:1691571-1707850 GCA_023159025.1 Thereuonema tuberculata
TTGTATAATAAAATGTACAAAAGGAAGTAATTTTAATAGATATGAAGGGGCTAAAGTAGACCCTTCTACGATTATATTAGTAAAAGACTTAATTAAAAAAGATGTAAAAAAAGTGGTTAATATTGATGAATTTCATTATTGATATGTTTTATGATTATTGGATTGTTAGTTAAATTAAAGGATTCAAATTATCTTATTGTAAACAAGAATTGATTTATCTAATGTGTTATTATGTTGTTAGTTCATTTGGATTTTTTGTTAAATATTTGTTTTTCAAAAATTGTAAAGTAATGAAAAAGCATATTGCTATTTCATATTGTAAAAACAATTGTGAATTGTTTCAACGTGTGTTCATGTTTATCACTAGTTTGTATTTTTTGGTTATTCCAAAGAACTAATTTATTGTTCATTTCGCTTGAAGAAGGGATGGCGCATTATCATCCCGAAAATTCCGAAAAGTTTTAAATAAACTACATATTATGGAGATATGGTGTTTTTTTGTTTAATATACATTCTGAGTTCAACACTATTATTGTAGTGCACTATAATGTTTCACTATCATGTAAAAGATATTTTCATATTAATTAACAAATTAAGGAACATTAAGAAAATATTTATTTAAAAAAAAAAGAACTCTTACCCATTTGGAGAAGATCCGACCTTGTCACAGATGTCCAAAATGAGAGTCCAATTCTCTGACGTATTGTTCTCAGACGTTGCTTTTTCTGCCAAAAGAAAATTATTAAACTGAGAACAAGAAACGATATTTTGATATGAAACAGAAAAAAAAGTTCCCATTTATTCACGGCTTGAGAAAGGGAAAGTGGATGTTCACGAAAATTTGCTCCATGTATTTTAAAATAAATAATTTTAAATACTAATGGAAGAGTAGAAGTTGTTCATATCTTATGTAAGAAAAAAAAGTGCTTAGAACATGTATTAACTTAGTACCATTTACAGAAAAACAATGAACTTTTTAAATTTGTGAAATTAAATATTCGGTAAAATTGATATTAACTGATAATATCATACATAACAAAAAAATTGAATTGTTAGTTTGATGTACTTCTTTTCATTAAAAAAAGCCCTACTTGTGGCTACTCTGGTTACTGAATATTCATCATCGGCATTTCTTTGACAATGCCAAGCTGATTGGTCTTTAAGATCAGTAACAAATCATTTATGTTGCAAGACCACAGCATACATAGTTCAAACAGTATTTTATATGAAAATCATAATAATAATGAGAAATGCACAAAACTCATTCAAACAACAAAGATGGTATAAAGGTTCCCAACATAACCTTATAAAAATGGCTGTTTATAGGATCCTAACTCTTCAGAATATCAAAACTAGCATCATTATTCAGGAGCAAAATACAGATAGGACAAACATTCACAACATATACAGATTATAGAGTTGATTCTTTTCTAGCTCAGATACATTGTGTGTGTGTGTGTGTGTGTTTTCTCCTTTGACAATGATGCTCATTCTGAACCTCAAAAAAAAAGTCAAGACTCAGTTTTCCAAATGGTCAGTTTTCAAAAAGCATCTTACTTCACGCTATTAGTCATCCCAGCCCATCACTGCGATGATGATTGGATTAAGAAGAAACCCTGATATCAGACTCAGAAGTGATTAAATAACTGTTTTACATGATGAAATGAATCGCTGTATAATAGAATTTTTCAAATACAACAGTAAAAACAACAATAATAATAATAACGACCTCCTAATATCAGGCTGTCCCCTTCTCTCCCAAACAGCCTACCTCCACCGACACAATCAGGTAGCATCGATCATTCATCAACAGCTAGCACTTATTAAGAACACGCTCCCGTACTACAAGTATGCACCACAAGTATTATTGGAGTAGTATATACAAGTCCACCCTCACAAACACTGTACTGAGACCGCCCCACACAGACAAAACCATACATCACATTTGTTGATCAGGTTAATAAACAGACCTATCTCATTGACATTGCAGTGCCTATCAGCAAGAACATGCAGAAAACTCATGAGACAAGATCAGTAAATACACCGGTAGAAGCAGTGGAGACAGGACCGAGTACGTGTTGCACCCATCATCCTGTCCTTCAGTGGTCTGATGCCTCACACATTAAACCACAGCCTCAGCACAACAGGACTTCACAAAAACACTTACGCAGAACTCCAGAAGGCTGTGGTACTCAACAAAGCATGCATAGTTAGAAAATTTATGGACACAACCCTAACCATTCTTGCACACTTCTTTATACTTGGCAATATGTGCTTTGGTCCTTAACCCGCCATGTTGCCTTTGCTGGGGAGGGCCTAAGGTTTGAATCTTACATAATAATAATAACTAATTATAATGGAAATATTAAATTTAAAATATATATTTGAGATATGGTAATGATATACATAGATAAGGGAATAAGTGAGTGTAAACACATGACAATAAAATTATTTGATGAAGTGAAAGTGATAGGCAGAACAGGAAATTTTAAGAACACATTTATAGTTGGTGGGAGTGCTTTAAACTTTTTCCTAAGTGTTACCTACTGTCTCTCTCTTTTCTGAATCCTCTGTCATTGTTTTCTCATTTTCAAGTTAAAAACTTTAAGACAAGAGCCAAAGAACTGAAAGTTGTTTTTACAATAAAATCACTTTCAGTCGTCATTTTATTGACTAAAGCTTTCACTTACAGCATTTTTTTTGTATTAATGCTAATAGCCTCTCTGATCACCATCTTCACTACAATTTGCTATTTTTCATTCCTAACTTTCTTGAAAGAAGGATTAGATGAATAGAATCCATCTCAAATGAGTGAAAAGAGCTATAAAGAATGATTATTCCCAACCTCATTGAAATAAGAAAGAAAAAAATCTAAAAGTATCCTTGTTGATCAATGAAAACAAATACAGACATCTAGAAAATGTCAAATAGAAGATTTGTCAGGAGTAAAGGAAATGGATAGATATTATGACAAATTCTATTCTGTTGAGAGACTTAAGCAAAGAGGTAGACAGGTGTTCAGAATGAAATATCGCAGTTGATCTTTTGAAGATGGCTGAATGAGAGACGTCTGTTTACCAATTTCCTTAAATGACCATAAATTATTTGCAAATCTCTAGAATGAACACAGAGTGATCTATTTGAAAATTACATAAAATTAATGAATTAAAAAAAAAAAAAGTTTATCCCTAACCACTTGTTGAATAGCCAATAATATTACAAAACCTGTTACTTATCAATTCAATTTCCCATGTCAAAATAGCTTATAAAGATTGTTTCTTACATTATAAAATCATTAGTTACTTTTCTGTAACAAAGTAAATTTCTTTTAGGCAATTTTTGCTCAATTTCTAAAATTAAGGTTTAAATCTTGGTGTAATCTTCATTTTCATGGTATTTAGCCAAAGGTTTTCTCTTAATCGAGAGAGTTTCCATTAAAGACAAAAGATTCAGATCCTTAACAAAATGCAGGTAAAATTAGCATAAAACAATTTACAAGAACTAACACACTTTTTCAAGAGGGCAAAACAGAGCTGAGACATAACTCATTTGAATCTATTGATTTGTCAGGGAATACATTTACTATGAATATTTATTATTCAGCTTTTACTAAAATGGTGCCCACCCTCCTCCAAGCACATTCCTCTTCTTGGTTTATACTCTTTTTATTCAACAGAACAATATTACTTCTTTCCTTCATCTGATAGATTCAATCAAGGACACTTTCAATCCCAATCTATCCCAGAAGATGCAATTTCAATGTCAAGAGACTCCACGAATTAGAAGAACCAAACTAAATACATTTGTCATTTCAATGCAAAACAACTTCATTTTTTCCTCAGGTCCAATTACAATCTATTAAGATCTTCCCTAAACAGTTGATTAATTATTTTCTTTTCTATCTCCAAATTGAAAATACTATATCAAGAAAGAACTATTTCTTTTCATTATGAATGGGCGATTCATGATATTTGATCTGCTGCTGTAATTTTTATTGAACATAAAATTATTTAACAACTTAGATTTTTAGTAATAAAGCTATAGCTGACTCCCTCCATTCTTTTTTTCAAATGGATCTATTTTGAAATTATGTCTTAAGTTCTCATTCATTGGTTTTTCTACCATTTTTCTTATTCTTTCCTCTATCTTTCTGTTGTCTTCATTAATTACAAAAAATAAATGAACTGAATTTTTATTTTATCTTTTTTATTCTGTTGATTTCTTAATTATTTAGAATTTCAATTGATTTAATCGACTTTCATTTTTAATTTAGTAATTTTCAAATTTGAAATGTATATCATTAAACATCTTCTATGACACAAGAAACAAATGTTTAAATACCACATTTATTTCAAAACAGCAAATTTTCAAGGAGAAACAAACGTCTCCCCTTTTTCAAGCCTTTTTACATACAATAATAAGTCCCGAGATTTTTTAATTACAATATCTGTAAATACCGTATTAACAATCAATAATATTAATACTATATTAGGGAATATCGTCTTCTACTACAAAATAACCACTTAGACTTAATTAACAAATGATATAAATACACATTCAATTGTTTTTTAACAATCTAATTTTTCAATTATTACCTTTTTATTGCAATTTAAATACTCTTTATCGATAAAATCTCTAGCTAATTTCACTATACATTCATCCCTTCATTCCTATTTAATTTTTTTTTCTTTTGTGATTCATATACATAAGCACTCAATTACTTTTCTAGTTTTTGTATTTTTTTCATTGCATAAAATTCTTACTTCATTATTAATATAATGTTTTTTCTCATTACAATGTCCTGCTATTTCAGACTTCTCTACTAATTTTTTCTTTATGTAGTACCCATGTTCCGATACATTTTCCTTAATTGTTCTTTTTTTCTCCCCAAGGTAAAATGAATCACAATTTACACATTCCAATTTATACACTACATCCATTTCATATCTTTTACTCAATTATTATTCAATTTATCATATTTCTTTTAATCGCAAACTATTACTATTGAAATATGGGATGAAATACCTTCTGTCATCATGTTTTCAACTCTTATCTTAAAATTATGATGATTCCTTATTGTGCTATCAATGAATTTGTCTTTGTAACCATTCTTTTTTAGTACTGATTTCATATCAGCAACTCCTTTATTAAAATCTTCTTCTTTATTAGTATTATTATCTATTCTATGTGAATAATTCTCTATTATATTTCTTTTTATATTTATACTAGTTGATCCGTGCGAATAATTCGCAATAAAAAACCACCTTTGAGAAATAATAAAGAAATCCAACAGCTGTCGTGCATGTTAGTTAAACACATTGCCATTAGATGACGCCTTCTCCATTTTTATAAACAGGTTGAGCAGTGCGCATAATTCGCATGGTATCTTGATCATTCATCGAATGGTAATATGGAAATAAATAAATGAACAGATTGTCAATAGATGGCGCCTTCTACATTTTTAGAAAAGGATTTTTAAAATAAAAGTTTTTTTAACAAAAACATTAATTTTAAGCGATTTGTTTATTTTTCGTCATTAGCGGTGAATGTAATCTTCAAAATGATATCTCAATCATTGATTTTGATGAAGTATTAAGGGAAATAAAAAAAAAACAAAACCTTTGAGAAATAATATATGAGAAATTGACAAATTTTTATGTTTTTATTGTAATAAATCGGGTTTTTTTTATTAAAATATAAATCTTTGTTTGTTTTTTATATGTTCTTATTAAATAACAATGAAATATCATATTAAAGTGCATTTTTATTCAAAAAAGGATATATTTGAAGTTTACGACGCTAAAGCATTATTTGAAATGTGGTTTCGCTTTCGAAAAAGAAGTCGCCTCTGTTAAAGCGTGTCTACATTTTTATAAAAAGGTTTTTAAATAAAGCTTTTTAACAAAAACATTAATTTTAAACAATATGTTTATTTTTCGTCATTAGCGGGGAACGTAATCTTCAAAATGATGTCTCAATCATTGATTTTGATGAAGTATTAAGGGAGATATGGCGTACCGACACGAAAACACCTTTGAGAAATAATATATAAGGATTATGTCCTGAATCAAAATTTATAACATGATCACTTTTGTATTCTTTAGTGTAGTGTTTCAGAATGAGATTGTTTTCCTTTTTTATTAACTTCAAGTGATTAAAAGAAATATGTAAAAAATTTGGAATAAACATAGGTTTTGAGTATAATAATAAATTAAAAAATGTTTTGTGCAAAAAAATGAATAATAATGGTAAAAGATATGAAATGGGTGTAGTATATAAATTAGAATGTATGAATTGCGATTCATTTTACCTAGGGGAGAAAAAAAGAACAATTAAGGAAAATGTATCAGAACATGGGTACTACATAAAGAAAAAATTAGTAGAGAAGTCTGAAATAGCAGGACATTGTAATGAGAAAAAACATTATGTTAATAATGAATAAAGAATTTTATGCAATGAAAACAATACAAAAACTAGAAAAGTAATTGAGAGCTTATGTATACGAATCACAAAGGAAAAAAGTTTTTAAATAGGAATGAAGGGATTAATGTGGATGAATGTATAGTGAAATTAGCTAGAGATTTGATCGATAAAGTGTATTTAAATTGCAATAAAAAGGTAATAATTGAAGAATTGGATTGTTAAAAAACAATTGAATGTAAAGTGTATTTATATCATTCGTTAATTAAGTCTAAGTGGTTATTGTGAAGTAGAAGACGATATTCCCTAATATTGTATTAATATTATTGATTGTTAATATGATATTTACAGATATTATAATAATAAGTCGCGAGATTTTTTAATTACATGTAAAAAGGCTTGAAAAAGGGGAGACGTTGAAAATTTGCTGTTTTGAAATAAATGTGATATTTAAACATTTGTTTCTTGTGTCGTACAAGATGTTTAATGATATACATTTCAAAAGAAATGAGTTAAAGAAGAAATAGGGGACGTTTATATATAATTTTCAAATTTGTATAAATTCTTCTTCCTGAGGTATAGCAATGGGCCTAAGTGCAAAGGTGTTTTCTAGAACCTTATGAATATTTCTCTCTCGAGTGGCTGGCTAGGCCCTTCTCAACTTCATACATCTGTTGCATTCCCTTTTGTTCTACCACTGCTATTCAATACTTTCTGGACAAAGTTGATCATTTCCACCATCTTAAGTTTCTAAAATCAAAATATTCATTTACTGTTTTCTTTGTTTCAAAATAATTTTTGCTAAAGCAAAAAAACCGTAAATTTCATTGAATTTTAAATTATAAATTGGAAAAAGATTTTTAAAAAATAATAAAAATTTCTTAATTTTTAATAATTAAGAAATTTTAATTTTATGAATCCTTTTCAAATTATTTAAAGCAAAAAATTTTCTTTTAAATTATTCTATTAAGATTTTTTTCCCCTTCCTAGTCTTTTGTCTTCATTTATTTTCAGCTATGATAAATTTAAATTAGGTGAAAGGATTCTATGTCTTCTAGGTATAGGAGTCCCATAATAGGAGGAAGAGGATGACATTGTAGGAAACATGGTTCCTGTCATTTTATTACCAATGGGTCTAAAGGCAGTTTTAGATGTGCCATTTCAATAGGGAATCTATAAGCAATCAAGAGGACCATAGCCAGATGGTCGCTGCTGTTCTATTTTCAAAGGAGATGACATTATACAGCCACTGACACCATTGCTCCTGGTGGTGAACTGAAGAACTCTAAGTCAAATCGATTTGTATCTGTTATTAGAAATTACTGACCAAAGAATTGATTTTCACTTACAAAGGTCATCTTTTCCCTATGTTTTGTGGATGCTTCTAGAAAAAGTTACATTATTAACAAAATTCATAACAGAATTCCAGCTTTAGCAGAGGACAATTGAATTCTCAAAAGCATATCATCTTTGAAAAAGATTTAACGAGCAATACTGAAACTGATACTAAAGAAATACAAAAAGATGAGAAAATGAACTACTTACGTCCTGTTTTAATTGAAGATATTCTCATGCCTATTCAATGAATTGGATAAATGATTTTTATATAAATCAATCGTCATTTTCAGAATAAAACATAGGTAGGATGGCAATTGACAAGTGAAAAATTTTCCATCTAAGGAAGTTGATGTAGAATGTGTAAGACAGAGTTTTAAAGTTTTTTTATTCATCTACCTTTCAAAGGCCATTAGAATTGCTCATCTTTAGCCTCCACAAAAGAAACCTTGGTGCCTATTTTACAGAGAACTGGGTAAACCTTAAAAATCTTAAGTATAGAGGAGGAAAAAAGAAGCAAAACAAAGAAATTCCAACCATCAACAAGTAATTGAACCCAGTTCCTCTGGTTTTGCAATTAAATGTCTTAGACGTATCAAACCCCTTATTTTTAGCTTCTATCAGACAGTTATTAGCTTCTGTTTCTTTTGTTTCCACTATGATTTTTGTCATTTTATAACACAGCACTTGAAAATTGTAATGATGAAATATTATCAATATTAAATAGTTTAACATGCGTAAAATGTCCATAGCAAAAAAATCAAGGCCACCACACATTTATACATTAAAAATCACAAATGTTTTCAAACGACCTGCATTTCATTTTCATTTGAGATTTCTTAATTCAGTGAGATTCTAAACATTTAGAATTCTCACTTGAAAATGAAATGCAGGTCGTTTGTGAATTTTAATGTATAAATTTATTATAAATGTATTTGTGTTGTGGCCTTGATTGTTTGCTATGAAATGTTATCAAAGAATAAAAATGTCAGATATAATTCCTAAATATTTTAGAAATTAGAGCTAAAGTTTTTGGAGGTGACCAAATAATCACATTCGCTTCGACATTACAAGCGATAACAGAGCAACCCCCTTCTGAAAATCCCTAACTAAATCCTAATTCTAAAGTTTAAAGCACTATTTATCTACTACTAACACTGCTGTATTCCTTCTTATGATGATATGCAAGGAAGAAAATCACACTAAACATAAGAAATGGGTGAACAACAATTTTAAACAAGTTGTTTCAAAGGACTCATCATTCAAGTTTATTTAACTTTTAATCTAATCTTTAGATCTGTCCAAAGGAAATGAGGAACTGAACAGCCCATTTTCACTTATCAAAGTCTATAATATCTTTCTTTTCCAACAGCATTTCTGATCTAAGCCAATCTTTTCTTAGATTTTGTTTTTAGTTAGCTTCAGAATGCCAATAGACACCAGGCGATGGAACAATCTTATTTGTTCTTATCTAGAACACAGTAACTGGTTTACATCCATATCTTTGTTGCAAATGCTGTCTTTGATATGTACACCTTTCTTCTGTTCATAGACAAACCCATAACCTTATTAACCCAAAAACTGAAGGAATTCTGTAATAAAGCACAATAACAAACAATATTAATTGTAAATGTCAACTACAGTGTAGTCAATTACAATGTGAAAAATGATTAAGTTATCATTTTTTTCATTTATACTGTGTTACATTTAAGTTCAATGAAACATTCCAATTGTTTCTATTAAAAAAAAAAAAAAGACTGTCAGTAACTGAAATCTTCCTGTAATTTACACAGAATTAATAATTTTTTTGCTTTAAAATCTTAGAAATTTGTGATTCTTCAATACTTATTTGCATAGATGTAAACCTATAAAATACATTATTATTATCAGGTCAAGCTTGGATTAGATATTCACTTTTATGCTTAACTTTCCTCAGGCAATACATCAGTAACTTTCGTATCCATATCAAATATGAATGGATTAAAAAAATTATTTATCCTATTTTAATATTTCGAAACATGGCCTGCTCCTTCACTAATGTTAACTTTTAGGATAATAAAAATAATCTCAGAATGTACCAGACTGGTTTAGGGCCTTACATAATTAATTACTGAAACTAGTTATAATGTTGGATTGAAATAAATAATAAGATCCTTCTAATCTTTGTTATATTAACCTATTTATAACTATACTAAATTTTTCTTTAAACATATATTCTTTATACTGGAAAAAAGAATTGATTACCAATTAATTCACAAAATCTTACAACTTGTTTATTTTTCTTTATATCAAAACAATACAATTATAGAATTAACTGATTTTACACAATGTTAAAAATATTCGTTTCTGTTTCTTATTGCATCTGAGGTCTTTATAAATAATATTATGGAAAGAGAAATGACATTTTAATCTCAGATTTTACCTTGAATCTGTTATTGAAAATAATTCGGAATCAACTTTTGAAAGCTACTCAAAACTATTAAAAATAAAAGGGACGGAAGGGCTAACAATTCTTAACTACAACTCTTAATCATCTTTGTAATACAACCTTGTTTGCTTTTAAAAAGTAAAAGGCTTTGGACAATTAATTCTTTGTAGATAAATCTAAGTAACTTTTCTTAAGCCAATTCGTAGAACTATGTTTATGTTCTAATCATTCGCAATAACCGTTTCGTTATATAATTACGAAATATTAATAAGCTCTTTCAATTCAGTTTTGCTGTTCTGATCTACGACTTCTGGAGGAAAAAAAGGGCAACAGCAATGTACTTCTTCGACAAATTCGCTTCAATTAAATGATACAAATTAAAAGTGATAAATTCATAAAGATGGCAGACGAAGGGATTGTGTGTCTGTTTTGAACTTGAATGTAATTAGTTTCGAAATAAGTTCAACTGATGTCTCATCAATCCTAAAACCGGATCTAGTGTTTGTATTTCGATAGTAACACAAAGTTGTCCTCGTACTTGTTCGTAATAAAGAGTCGAATCTTTTCTTTTTACACCATCTCAAATGTTTCTTATCAGTTACAAATATTGACATCCACAGCTGAACTCAGATGGACTTTAAATTCGAAGATTTTTAAAATCCGTATCAAATTCTAAACGTAGAAAGAAAACGAATTGCGACCTATCTGAAAGAGAAATGCGTTTAATCCCTATCTTATGATTAAGATTAAAATCAAAATAATTTAGAAAAGACCCAAATGAGGATAGGATTGTCATCTGACGACGTCTTTAGAAGCGTCGAATCACGCTTCTATTTTCCTTCTATTAAATAAATACCAATGTTTTCCTATTTCTGTTTTTCTTTCTCTTATCTACATACCAACATCTTGATCAAAGGGCGAGGAACTTCCAAATATCGGCATGATACATCAAAAATAATTTCAGAGTGAATACGTAATGGAGTCGACTACTAATGACTCAAACACGCAAGACCGGAACCGGAAGTTCTTGGACAATCTGGAAATTGGGATACAGTTTACATCATAAGAGAGAAATAAATATTCTTGGGATTAATTTATGTAACCGTCTGGTTAACACAACTCACCTAAGTTCAATTAAACATTATATAGTTATCGTTTTTATAAGAGGAATATTCTGAACTATTACAACTTGTAGATCTCAATTTAATTTTACCGTTTTTCTGAAATAGGTTCAAAGATTCAAATTAAAAGACTCTTATCGAAACAGACAACAATAATGAATGCAACTTTGTTATCACAAAAACAATCCCTTGACAGTTCACTTTTCAACAGGAAATGAAATTTGGAAAAAGTTCGGCTTTACACTAAATTGTAGTGAACGAATAAAACCCTTTAAATAGCAAATGTACGATTTTTACCATTGCAATGGAACTAAACTGAGTAATCCTTCACTTCAGCAGGTCATTTGGGTTCAGTTTTCATTTTAGATCGAATGTAATTTGACATAACCATAGCTGTTTAGTTTAAGAAAATATTTTTCATTTAAAATATTTTTTTTTTATATATATATTTGTATTTCCAGTGCATGTTAGTGATTCAGATTTGGTCATTTATGAAAAACAGAAAAAAAAAATTGAAAAAGTTTCCTTATAAGTAATCAAATATTCCTAAAGTAACCAGTAATGTTTAAAGCTAATTACATTCGATTCAAAGCGAAAGACGTACTTGTTCTGTTTACATGATGTAAAAAGTTCAGAATAATCTTAAATTGTTCTTTAAGTTAATTTTAAATTTGCATTAGTATCCGATTTAATTAATTATATTAAAAAATGCTCTATGATTAAAACTGCGATCCGAAGCTTGTGGTTTTTGTCATGCGACAGTGCAATTAGAATGCATCGTGTCTTTTGCCCATATATAAGAATTGGAAATTGTAAGGCCTGTAGGGAAAATGCAGGAAAATTAAATTTAAACTGGCCTCACTTCTTAACCCCTACATACACTGATGTACCAGAAAAAACTGAGACACCTATTTAGTAATGTGTAGATCAGGAGTTCTCAACCTGGGGGTCCATGTAATATCTTCGGGGTCCACAGGCAAAAAATAACAAATTGGGGGTCCATAGTGATATTTTGGTGGTCCATTGGGCAATTCCACTTCAGAACGGTTGTTATTACTCAAAATAAAATTTTTACTATAATTTACCCCATATTTAAATAAGTAGTTAATATATATGAATGACTCTTTCTAACTTTATTTATTTTATATTTCTTTTTCGCCTATCTACTCAACCATCGGTCAGTACTTATCAGCAGGGCCGTTGCGTGGTTTGTTGGCGCCCAGGGCAAGATTTCGTCAGACGCCCTACATTTGATATTTGCTCCTCCCCCACCATACCAAAAATCTAAAAACAAAAAAAACGGAATCTCCAATTCAACAACCAAAAAAAAACAAACCGGAATTTCCAAATTTTTTTCTATTTTTTGGCCGCGGCGCCCAGGAATTTCCAATTCAACAACCAAAAAAAAAACGGAATTTTCAATTTTTTTATTTTTGCCGTTGCCGCGGCGCCCAGGGCGATCGCCCCGGTCGCCTTGCTCACGCGACGGCTCTGCTTATCAGATATATTTGAAAAATTAAATTTACTTAATAAATAGCTCCTAGGAAAAGATTCTGATTTCATATCAAGTAAAGGTGCTGTAACTGTTTTTCTGAGAAAATTACAGTTGTACAAAAATAATATCAGGCGTTGTGCATTTCAACAGTTTCCTTGTTTGGCTTCGATTGCAGCGATTTGCACGATGAAGACCTTGTATTATATAGCGAATATTTGGAAAATATGCACGAAGGTATGCAAACTCGGTTTAGTGACCTACTCATGATGGATATACCAACTTGGGTGACAATTCCTTTCGAAGTTAATGTTGCCGATATAGACATTTCTTTGAAAGAGCCCCTCATTGAATTACAAAGTGATGAAATAATGCGTGCAACATTCAAAGATGGGAAATATAATATATGGAAAACAAATGATATTGCTAAAAGTACCCATTACTCTGGGATAAAGCACAGCTCTACATTATTTGCTTTTCCATCATCTTACCTTGTTGAATCAGGATTAGTCTTGTTTCTCACTTATCAAAAGTTCGCAATAGATTTGACATTGTAAAAAGAGATGATCTTCGAATATCGTGTGAACTCCCTAATTTCTAATTGAAATTTCCTCTATGTCTGAGAGAGTGTTCAAAGATTTATCTTTATAGATATTAATAATTCTCGGGATATTTCATATTAAAGTAAATTCTCAGGATATTTAGTTATGTATTAAATTAAATTCACACTGAGAGTATCTTGGATCCAATATTTTCCTTTTTATTTTTCCTTAAAACTTAACAACAAAAAAATTCCTTTTTTTAAAACTTATATACAAAGAGTATAAAAACTAAGAATATGTACATTGTTCAGCGTAATTGATAGACAGTTTAAGGACACTGAAGGAATTTGTAATCCAATTAATTTATAATTACTCCCTTATTAAGAGGAAACCCTGCAACTATGAATTTATAAATTTACTAAACTGAGGAGTGGTTTTACATTGTTACTTAATCTAGGCACGATACTTCGGTACATGTATTTCCCTTCTTAGGACACTCGATAAATACTTGTGAGCTTTCCTGATTAGCCTTTTTATCCTACTCAGTGTTGCCGGTTCATTTTCCGAACGAATACATGGCTTTCAGTAAATTCCGACTAGGTAGGAAATATCGCCTATATCCCGTTCAGAAAATAACCTAGCACACACTAACTAATCTAAAGTAAGGATTCAGTTATTATCCCTATTTTCCCTCCAGAAAACTAAAGGAATAAATCTCTTTCCCCACATGGAACTAAGACTCACCAAGTTTACCGAGCGCCTCAGGGTTCTTCCTACATACCAGTTTCGTCCTTCCTTCTTGAAGTCTGATGACAGAGAGAGTTTTTCAATATTTTCTATTTTACATTATACCTCGGTTGGACAATGACCACTTCTCTCATTGGCCAAAATTCTTATACCCCTAACCCCATCTGTGAATGGTGACCCACAACTTAAAACAAAGGGTTGACCTGCGGTCAAGAGACGGAGAAAGCTTGGCCTTCGCTCCTCCCCTCTCTCCCACCACACCCCTTCTTCCAGCTATTAGTTCCCTGAACACAGATAAGATCAGTAAAGTAAATTTAACCTTAAAAAAATGTTAAAAAAAAAAAAACCTTTAAATTCCTTCAGTTGTCCTTAATATTTACAAAACTTGTGACTAAACTTCATTTTGTCACAATCGTTAACATCGATGGAACCAGATATAAAGAAACTCGCAGAGCGGCATCAACTACAGGGTCTCATTGAATCACATATTTTAACTGAGAATAATTTATTTGCATTAAATTAGTTTTCATTCAAAATAAAGCATAATCATTTACTATTTCTTTGATTATTAATATAATCCCTTTACTTTTTATTAGTGAAAAAATGGAATAAACTTTTCTTTTATCGAATAGCTATGAGGGGGTCCACCAAAAAAAAAAGGGGGGGGAAAGGGGTCCATGGGTAAAAAAAGGTTGAGAAACCCTGGTGTAGATCTTCCTTTCAATTGGATTACCACAGTAACATGACAGGGCATGGACTCCACGATCTCTCAGAAGTACTGTATAGATAATGCTCATCATGTCTCCTCAATAGAGGTCCACAATTCCCTATTATTCACCAGTGGTGAAACCCTTGCACTGAACTGAATCTCACATGTCTTTTGTTAGGTTCAAATCCAGTGAATGACTGGCCAACTTATGATGCCAAACTCCCCTCCCATAATTTGGTGACTGCTGACCTACACATTGTCCTGTTGAAATAGTCAGCTCCCATTTAAGTGAATGCATAACATAAATGAGTGCAAATGATCTGCAAGGTTGATTATTATGCCAGCTGGTCATTGATGTTGGCAGATGTATAAGAGGTCCTAATGCATGCCAGCTAAAAAAACCCTCACCATAACAGAGCCACTGCTGTCCTGGACTAACCCTTGTTGGTCTGTGGGATCTATTACCTCGTGGGGTTTTTACCAAATGCATAATTGTCCATTTGTCCAAAGCAGTTGGATCCACAACTCGTTGGACCAGGCTTGCACATTTCCAGCCATCTTATGTCCAGTGGCGATGTTCATGAACACAAAGCATTTTCAGAGATGGAGTGACCAATCTCTCTGGCACTTTTATTATCATGTCTCATTCAAAATCACTTAAATTGTGATATGCTGCTATAATCACTGCAAATTATACATCGGATTGCACTTATGTGAACTTCAATTGCAGAAAATACCATTTAATGTGAGGGAGTAGTGGCATGTACTGGAAACGGAAGCACCTGTCTCAATTTTTTTGGTTCTTCAGTAATTATGTATATTATTGTCGATCTTTTTAAACTTTTTATAATTGTGGCTAATGTTTTTTTTTTCTTTTTTTTTTTTAATATTTGCATCACTTTCATGTAGAAACAGCAGAGGAAAAGAGAAAAAGATTTAAAAGAAAAACAAACAATAATTATTACATATCTTAACATAATTAATCTTGATTCATCTCAACTTGATCACTTCAATTTAATAGTTTTAGCATAGTATAAAGTGTCGTTTAATATCTACAAAAACTGCAACTTCTTAAATTGCAGCTTATTTGTTAAATATTATTACAACAATCACTTCATAATATCACACAAGTAAACGTTCAAATGCATTATCAAATCATTCTTCTCAAATGTTCTTCTTTGGTTTTAAAGCATATACAGAAGATAAGCGTTGTCCCTGTAATCTTTGTTGGCTTTTCCCACCCACACCATCAATTTCACAAATATAAAGGATATTTAGATACACTATCAATGTTATGTTCAAGCTAAAATCACATATGGAATTTGGCTATCAAGCAAAGTAATATCAGCCATTCATCTAATATCATCCAATCATATTCCGGTGTTTTCTATGTCTTTCATGCCACACCAAGTTTCATTTTCATATCTCATCCATTTTAACCAACTTAGATTTCATACATCCATACCAACTTAGATTTCTTACATC
>JAFIDM010005346.1:1707860-1732072 GCA_023159025.1 Thereuonema tuberculata
AGATTTCATACATCCATACCAACTTAGATTTCATACATCCATACCAAGAACGTCAAGCACTTTCAAACTAGTCTACACTCTTATTTTTAACATCTGTAGTAAATTCTCTAGCAAGCATACTATCTGAATGCATGAATTCCACATTTAATCCATTCAATAATTACAAATTATCCCCTCTGCTGCACCTGTTATTTTTGTCTATAGTTTCAGCTGCTACAATTGTATATGGCTACAAATGTTTTTAAATCTTGTTCACTCTTACAAGAAAATAGTGTTATAATAGAGAGAAGATAAAATTTCTGGCCATTCAATTCAGTATATTTCAGTACAACAGGATAACACGTTCCTTATATTCTCATGGATACAAGTTACTTACTTACTTATCCTCTTCGTGCCTTGTGGCACATAAGACTGAGATATTTTTTTTTCTTGTCTTTTTGTCAAGAGCAGTGTTCCATGCTTGCGCCCAGCTCGCCCAACCAGCACTTCCCCTTTCTTTCTTCCATCATTCTTCTCCACGTTAATTTGGGTCGGCTTCTTTTCCTTTTCTTTCAGGTGCCCAGGTGAATGCCACTCTGAGTTTATTTTGAGGATATTGACGTGTTGTCAAAATGAGAGACTGGCATCAAGGGTTCTGCATAATGTACACACCTTTATTTACAATTTATTTACACTATATATACAAGACTATAGGATTTCAAAAACAGGTCAAAGCTGTAAAGTCCCTGGAGGGTCGGATACTGGCAGATGAGGTTGTCTTTCTCGGAGCTCTCTATCACGTCAGTGTTTAGAAGAGGAGAGTCAATCAGCTGGTCGAACGGCCTTCCGGTTCGGCCAATCGCAGTGCAGCTTAACTGGCCAATCCGAGAAGGTTTTTCGACTTTGAGTATCTGGGTCGTCTCTTTTAAAGCTCTCTGCCAGGTCCGCCGACATTGCATCATAGCTCCCCTCCAGGGGTCAACGCCCTCATTGACTCACGTGTCTCTGTATCTCCGGGTGGCATGATGTTTCTCTGTGAACGGCGCAAGGGAGGGCGTGCATCCCGCCGTGTTGTTTTGTCTGGGATGGCGTGGTGAGGTTGGGCCGGGGCGAAGATGGTGTCTTCCTCTGATTCCCCCGCTGTCCAATGGTCCACGATCGGCGCCGGTCGTCTAGACGCTACTGGAGGCATTGGCTCGTCGTCTGGGCTTTGTGAGGTAGGTGTGTCGTCTGCCTGCAGGTACTGCTTCATTCTCGTGATGTGTGCTACCTCCGTTGGTCGGGTGTGGGATGTTGGCTGGGTTCGGGAAACCTCGTCTATGTAACGTCGGACAGATGCAGATGATGATGTACGGGCCTCTTACTGGTGTAACAGTTTTTTGGGGAGGCCTACCGTGCAAGTCGGGCTAAATATGAGTACGAGGTCTCTGGGATTGTAGTTAATCTCCTGCCGATGCTGGTTGTACCGGCGTTTGGCTTCACCTTGAGCGTCTATCATGAACTGGCGGGCGATAATGTTTGCGTCGTGTAAGCGGCATCTCAGGGTGGCGGCGTAGTTCATGGAGGTCTCCGGGGCATGGGCCAACAGTGTGTCCAATGTGTTCTGCGGGTGGCAGCCGTGGACCAAAAAGAAGGATGTAGCTTCATTCACCGCAGTGTTTGGCAGATCGAGAGGACTTCTCGCATTATAGTGCTGAGGAACGGCATGCCACGGTCGCTGAGGATAGACGCTGAGGTCCGTAGCGCAGCACAATGTCGCGCACGAAGAAGCAGGCGACTTCTGCAGCTGTCGCATTCAGGAGGGCTTCTCTCTCTCTCTGGTGTAAACTGTCTTTACGACAGGTTTCAATTGGACGTTCTCCATTTTCTTCTATCCTGTGCATCTTTCTTCAATTGTTCATACTTTCTTCCCCTTTTAACATCATCCAGCAAATCGGATGAGAAATGATGATGTGTGACTGCAAATCGGGAGAAATGGTCAACGCAAACAACAATCCATCTATTATTGTTGTGCGTCGACAGGAGGGGCCCAAGGAGATCGATGCCAACGCGGCTAAAAGGTTTTTTCTGGAACCGGGAGAGGTTGCAGGAATCCTACCGGTGATTGCATCAGCGATTTGCATCAGCGATTGCATCTGCGGGATGACTAGCAGCCATCTTCGGCATGCCGGGTCAAAACTCTCCTTGAAGAGCACGCCATCTATCAGTGCTTAGCCCTTTCCGTGTGGATGCTTGGGTTTCTGCGATGATTTGTTGTAGGGTGGGTTTTTTTTTTGCTCGTTCGCTATATCCATTTGTTCTGTAATGACATTCACTGCGGTAGTGTTGTTGGTTGTTTCGTCCTCGAGGTGTTTGCGGCCTGTTTTGTACATGACGGTAATATCGTGCTCCAGGAGTCGAAGGGCCCATCTGGCGAGGTGTCCGCTGGGGTCTTTCAGGTTTGTGAGCCAGCAGAGTGCGTGATGGTCAGATACTACTATGAAAGGGCGACCGTACAAGTATGGTCTGAACTTGTTTGTAGCCCAAACAACAGCTAGGCATTCCCTATGTGTCGTTGCATAGTTGATTTCCACCTTGGACAATGAAAGGCTTGCGAATGCAATTACTTTCGGCTGGCTCCCTTGATTCTGCACGAGTACCGCCCCTATGGCATAGGCGCTTGCGTCCCTGTGTATTTCTGCATGCACCCCGTCTTGGAAGTGACCGAGCACCGGCACCGTGTTGAGGCACGTCTTCAGTGTATCGAATGCCGTCTGCTGGTCATCCGTCCATCGGAAGTGACCGGCATTGTTCATGATGGAGGTGAGCGGCCGAATGAATCGCTGGTAATACGAACAGAGGCCATGGGAAGCGCGGACGTGCTTGCTTGTCTTAGGGGTGGGGAATTTGTGTATGGCTTTTGTTTTTTCTGACTATACGACAGGCGAGCTCCATGGGCTTTGGGAGGGGTGAATGACGTTCTTCCGCAGCATGGCACGGGTTTCCTGCTCGATGGCTGCTTGTTCCGTGGGAGAGACTCGATACGGCTTCTGACGTAACGGGCGGCTGTCGCCTGTATCAATGAGATGGGCGGCGGTGTTGTTCGGCTTGTCAAATAGGCGGCAGTATCGTCATAGTAATTGGAGTACATCACGTACTTCCCTTGGCGTAAGGTTGGGGTCAATCATTTGTCTGAGCTGCTCGTCTTTTAACCCTATGTTCTATTTTCTTGGTGTTTCCACATAGTTTTCATGTGATGTCATACATTTTTCCTAATTGACCGAGTTGAGCAGTTGTTTGAGCTTCGTCAGCCATACTATCGATATAGTACTCTTTTGTGAGTTTTTGCTGAAGCTTTTACACTTTTATCTAGTTCACTTTATTTCATTTGATAGACATTTTCCAGTCTTTCTGTTTGTATTCGTCTGCATTTGTTTCATTTCTCTTCTTTTATCAATTAGTTTAAGGGTGGTGTGCACCAAGCTTTCGTTAACTTTGATGGTTGTGTAGCCTCCTCCCAACTGACATTTTATGTACACCAACATTTGTTAGGGTTTAACAGTCGTTAAATCGCTTATGAGTCATCAAATTTTAGTTGGCCAATTTTCCATTCGTCAATTCCCATCAACTGTTCAAGATGGCTGGCGTCGGCACCAACTGAAACTGACTCCTGTGATTTTGACAATGAATTAGGTGTATGTTTTTTCCTACTAAATATTCCGAAAATAATGTTAAATGCAATTAATTCCGGTAAGGTTCTTACCTTGACATTTTGTATCTTCAAGAAAAAAAATTCTATCCACGTGTTTTTTTACTTCTCTAAGGAGGCTGCCATTTTGAAACATACTGTGCCGACGAACAGACATCTGAAAATGACGTTACATGTTATTAACCAATCACAGCCACATTTAGAAACACGATACGCTATCAAGGATTCATCAGGGAAGTTTGTCAAAATGTGTTTGGTGCACACCAAGTTTTATTTGAAGACTGATTAAGCTTAACGCCTCATCAGTTGATGATTGGTGGTCATCCATTGTCGTTTTGACTATCATCAAAGTTAACAAAAGCTTGGTGCACACTGCCCTAAGTTTTTTATCACTTATCCATTCTTTGTGTGTGGATTTACTTTCTCCTAAAATATCTTTTGTCATATTGTTGTTCATATCTTTCATTCTATTCCATAATTTTTCAATTTTTGAATTTTTCATTGGTTCCTCTTGAGGTATATTATTCCACACTGTCTGCCCTTTCAACTTTAGACTTTTCATCTTCAAGTAGCTGATGCTCACTAAACCTATTTCTCAATATGATTGTAAATTTTTCCAAAGTTTGCTTATTTTTTAAACAGTTGATATTTTACTTTGTGTTCCTTGCTCTTCTGCTAGCACTCTTTGTAAGCACTGAGTTTCAATTTTTTCTTAGTTACTACAAGTTGGTGATCAGATGTAATATCTGCATCTCTTCTAGCTTTTATATCCAATAGTAATCTTTTAAAATTTCCATCTTACAATGACAAAGTTTTTCCATCGGGGGAAATCCAAGTGTTTTTGTGGATTGCTTTATGCTTGAAGAGGCTTCCGCCAATGCATAGATTATTTAAGTCACAGAATGTCATAAGTCATTCACTATTCTCATTTCTAATACCCGGTGCCTCATTTTCCATGGCTTTCTCATCCATTGTTGTTTTCTTCCCGATCTTTCAATTTTGTCACCCATGATAATATTAGATAGTATTTAGGAAGTTTATCTACAACTCTTTGGAGTTTGTAAAACTTATCTTTCTCTTCGTATTCTGCATCATTAGGAGGTGCATATACTTGTATTATGTTCATTTTAATGAATTTAGATGCAAATCTAGCTGTGATAATTCTTTCATTTACATGTTGCTACTCGATGAGACATCTGGCAGATTTTTTATTTGTAAAATAAATACAGTAAACTCACGATTATCCGTGGACCTCTCCGGTTACCATTTTTTTTTACTGTACAATAAATTATGAAATTAACAAAAAAAATTTAAAACTAGGATAAGGTAAACAATAAAACAGACAGATTTAGCGATGTCCAAGTAAGGGTTTTCGTGGTTCGACACGAAAAAACAAAGACAATTAACCGATTTTTTTTTGTTAAAAAGTAAGAAATTAAAGTAAATTAAAATAAAGTAATTGTTTATAATGTATGTACTGCCACTTTAATGTAAATAAAACATGTTAAAAGCATTTTTGTGTTGATTTTCGTCCTTATTTGTCCTATTTCGGATTATCCGCGATTGCCGCGCCACCCAACTCCGCGGATAATTGAGAGTCTACTGTACTTCTGCAACACCTCATACTATATTAAAACATGTATTTAATACGAATTTTCAGAAGATAATTCCTTTCTTCCTTCAAGTTTTTTGATGATAACAATACATTTTCAGGTGTTGATGATAACAATACATTTTCAGGTGATGTCATTCAATTACATATCTTAGACATAGTTGTTAACAAACATTTTTCGCCCTTAAATGCTACAAACATTTATTGTTTCAATTAACGTTAATCACAATTGTTTGAACTCTTCAATTATTATGCCTTTTTGTTTTTATTCACACAATTCCTTACCATTTCATTAGCTAATTTTACAAAAACATTCTCTATCTCTAAGCCATTACTTCTGTTAAAATGTATATTTCTTGTGTTTCTTAGAATCAGATTTTCCAATAACTTTCTTGTTTTACCATCTTTTTCTAACATCAAAATTTTAACTTCATCCTTAATACAATGCCCTTTTTGATAACAATGATCTGCTATGTCTGATTTATCTCTCCAATTTATTTTTAATGCAATATTAGCATTTTGTTCATTCACATTTACCTAATGACACAATATATTCTTTAATTTGTTTTTATATTCAAATGCTATCTGTATCTCAAATTTCTTACAAATCTTCTTTAAAACCCAACTATATTATTTAAATAAGGGATTATTACTGTTTTTTTATTTTTGCTCCTATCCAATTCTTTAATCTTAAATTTATCATAATCCTTTATTTATAAATCTATTCTCATAATCATTTTTCTTCAAAATCCTCTTCCTATTTTCTATTCCCTTCTTATAATCTGATTCACAACTTGAATTTCTATTTAATGGTGACTCCTTTTTCATGTTTGTTCTCAGTGCCTGAATACAAGATCAGTTGATTATTAAAAGTTTTTAGTTTACCAAACCAGCCCATCTAATCCTACTAGTACCTAGGATATCAATGTTTTACGGGTCATGAATGGTCAATGAAACAGGAATTCGATCAATTCCGTTCAGTTCAGTCCCAGTGACATCACCTGACGCTTCCCCTATGGACTATTGTGGCTTTGGTCTGTTGAAACGGGCGTAAGGAAACCGACAACCTCGAACTGTGGCTGGTTTATGGAAAGCCTGTCAGGAGGAGTGGAACAAGATTCCCCTTGCCACACTGCAGCATAGCCTCTTCTAATGGAAACTACGATGTAGGGCCATTCATCGAATACAGGGCAGACAAATAGAGCACAACAGATGGTGGAATCGCGGCTTTTCTTAGACTTTTTATATCAGAAAATTCGTTCTTACAAATGTGGTGCTACCCTCCGTATTTTAATTATTGTTTTGAGAATGAGAGTAAGGGAATTGGAATAAAATTGGTTGTTGTGACACTGATGAATGTTGTGGTTGCCATGGAAACCATTGTATTCTAAGCTTTGAGATGTTTAATTGAACATAATTACTCTCAGCACCTACCCACAGGTACATGAGTATACCTAGTAGGACTGTAATGTTTAAATTTGCAAAATAAAAAAAGTGTGAGAACATTGAGGAGAGTCTTACAATAAAACTTACTCCTAGTATTAACAATCAATTAGTTAAAGGGATTGGAAAGGAGGGATGTTTCTAGAAATTGGGCTAGTAAGATATTTTGTACGTGTCAGTCTTTAAAGAGATTTCATTTCAGTTGCTGCTTTGATAAACTGGTTAAATAAACTCTCTCTTAACACAGCAGTCTTTGACTCCAAATACTAGTTTATATTTTCCTTATAAATACCAACTTCAATATAATCAAAAAAATTCAAGCACAAAATATTTATTTTACATGTACTTCTAGTTTTTTTTTGTTTTTCATATTAATGTTGCTTTTATAAAATTAAGTTTCTAAATATTCAAAAAAGCTTCATTGAACTGTCTTCTTAACACATTAATTTATTCAAAAGACACAATGAGGACATTACTTTCTCATGATATTTAAGGAATGTTTGTGGGAATCAATGGGCCAAAGTGGAGCTTCCAAAGCTTAAACAATAAAAAAACTCATAAAAGAGTATAGGTGAGAAGGATGTCACTTAGTAAACACTTAGTCATACCCATCCATGTTTATTAACTTTTGCTGATCTTCTGGTAGTGGGGTCATTCCACGCCAAATCAACCGATGAGTTCACCACCCCATCACAGATTTTTATGAAAATTTATTTGCATATAAAGAGTCATAAGTTAAGATATTCTGCAAAATACGGGATTTTTAGGTCAAATATTTGCCGAGATATGAATTTTTGAAGTTTGTTTTTTTTGTGCCACGCCCCTTTTTTGACGTATTTTCTAGTATATCTCATCTCCTAATCAATCAAATGGAACCAAATTTGTTTTCCCCATGTACTTTTATATGCTGAATCCAAAAATTCCAACGAAATTAGTCTAGGACTAATAGTTTTGTAGTAATAGACAGCATGTAAGCATTTAGGAAAAAAATTAAATGGCCCTGTGGGACAACTATTAAAAATTTGAGATTTTAACCCAAGTCTAAACAAGGTCTAAGGTAACTGATAAAAAAAAATCAAGATGATGTTTTTCTCCTGAGCTTAGAAAAAAAATCACAAAGTTGGTACTCTTTTCGAATCGTGTAAATGAAATATTCAAAAATCATTACTTTGTCACTGCATATTTATTTAGTAAATTCAAGTTACTCTTATTATACAGGGAGCTCTATTAATTTCAAAATTATTAACTAATAGTTACTCAGGACAAAATATTTAAAGCAACCATTTTTTTTCTCGCTTTCTTTTCAAAATATGATTATTTACGTATTTTTGGTTTTGAATCATACAATTGTGGAATGGGTGGAAACTTTTACTTTGGCCGGATACTTTCATTTAAATATTTTGTCCTGAATAACTATTAGTTAATAATTTTGAAATTGATAGAACTCGCTGTATAATAACAGAGTTTAGTATTTTAATTTTTTATTGTCAGAAAAAATTAATTTTTATTGAAAATATTTTAAGTAACACCTCAGTAAAACACTTTTATTAAAGGAAATGAAATTAATGAAAAGGCATGTATTTCTTCAATAACATTTTAGATTATTAGGCCTATACGGCGATCGGCAATGGTGAATTTTCTGTTTGAATCTCCATATTTCAAACTACATTCAGTTTGAAAATATGGGTTTTACCTGGGTTATTACTTGTTATAAGTGAGATTTACTACTTACAGAGCTGTGACTAAAGCAGGGGATATCTTGAATTTACTAAATAAATATGCAGTGGGCAAAGTAATAATTTTTGAATATTTCATTTATGCGATTCGAAAAGAGTACCAACTTTGCGATTTTTTTTCTAAGCTCAGAAGAAAAACATCATCTTGATTTTTTTTTATCAGTTACCTAGACCTTTTTTTAGACTTGGGTTAAAATCTCAAATTTTTAATAGTTGTCCCACAGGGCCATTTAATTTTTTTCCTAAATGCTTACATGCTGTCTATTACTACAAAACTATTAGTGCTAGACTAATTTCGTTGGAATTTTTGGATTCAGCATATAAAAATACATGGGGAAAACAAATTTGGTTCCATTTGATTGATTAGGAGATGAGATATACAAGAAAATACGTCAAAAAAGGGGCGTGGCACAAAAAAAAAAAAAACTTCAAAAATTCATATCTCGGCAAATATTTGACCTAAAAATCCCATATTTTGCAGAGTGTCTTAACTTATGACTCTTTATATGCAAATAAATTTTCATAAAAATCTGTGATGGGGTGGTGAACTCATCGGTTGATTTGGCGTGGAATGACCAAGTGATAAGCAGCTGCTCCAAAAAGTATGCTCAAGGGATTATATCTGTAAAGCAGTTGATTGTTATTATTTTCTGCCATAATCTATCAGGGCATCAACACATTTGATTTAAAGAGTTAAAACTTACAGCAGTTATCCAATAATTTCATTTTAAAGTAAGAATAATGAAACTGCTCAGTGACCAATTGCTCTTTGAGATGATAGAAATGGGCGATTAATCAAGGACTTGTCTAATTTACACACACACAGACTAAAGCAAAGTCCAGATCTTAATGAATACAGCATTAATTAGTCTATATATTCAAGAAGCAAATATTCAATATTGTTGATATGCATAGTTACTTTGTAATGATTAAATTCAATCCATATATTAAAAGAAGTTTATTAACTTCATTTTCTTTAAAGTCTGTTAAAAGTATTGTTTGCTATTTAATAATAATAATAATAAAATAAGTAATTTAAGATAAAATTAAAAATATTGCTATTTTAAAATTAACCACTGCATACATATTAAAAGTTTTTAAGAGAAAGTCAAATAAAAGGAAGCCAATTAAGTCAATTTTTTTTTTCAAGTCCTGATGAAAAGATGGTATAAAAAAATGAAATTCTTAGAATGTTTCGTAAATTTTAATGTTTTCATTATTGGGAATCAAATACTACAATTTCAATGTTAACCTTCTTATCTTTAAGCATTTCCAATTTTGTCTTTAAAATGTATTACAAATTCTCAATTCCATATCTAGTAAGTTTTTGTTGCAGCTTAAGTGGTGCCAAACATTGACAGAACAATGATTCAGGGTGCTGAGCTTTAGGTGCCGCATGAATCAGTTGTGTGTGAGATCTGTTCAGAAATGTCTGCTGTTCTCAGATTTATTTAGTAAGTCCAAATAAATTGACTGTGGGGAAAAAGAAAACTGCAGTCACTGTTTTATGTGTAACAGTGGGGGTGGGAAGGGGGAAGCATTTCTCATTATTAATAGCACCTGCACTATAATTATTATTAAGTACCATTTTGAATTGCAAAAATTTCTGAAAACAGCAACACATTTGGATGTGGGATTGTGGACCTGAATTTTAATATTAAGCAAAACTTAAATAAACTGAAATAAGAATACCTTTTGCTTTTTATTAGTAACTTCCTTTAATACAAATATATATATTTCTCTTTAATACATTTGTTTTTTAATAGAACTATACATGTTCTTAACACCTAAAATTGAACAGATTGCATTTACAAGAGTGAACAGTAACAAATTTATTGCAATATTATTTTATAAAGAATGGAACCACTTAAGTAAAAAAAAAAAAAAGCAATTAAGAATAAATCCTTTAATGCAACAATCAAAGGCTTCCTCAATCAGAACAACTTTAACTAAACATGTCCTCAAAACCAGGTGGCTGCAAATGATCAGGATTGGGCCTAAAGAAATTATTTAAAAAAAAAAAAAAAAAAAACAACTATTTTAAATGATTTTCTTAGTTTTGCATATTTATTTTATAAGGCAATTAAATTTATAACCTTCACCCAACTTTGCTTCCATTTCAATACCTTCCTCTTCTCAATGACAAAATTCAACAAAATATCTTAGGAGTACAAAGACAAATTTAAAAATATCATTTTTTTTTTGTAAACATAAAATTCATTATTAATTAGACTAACATTTGTTATTATATCTTATAAAAACCTGCAGATTTCCTGAAATCTATCTTTGACCTGAAAAGACAAAACCACCAGTCAAAAAGCACAAATTAAAACGTAGAAAAGAAAATGTACAATTCCTAGTAACAATTTTAAGTAGAGCAATAACTATAAAGTTAAAAGCTTATGTGTCGTTATTAAATTATTAACGTATGCCAATGAAGGCATTTTCCATAATGATTCCCAGCCAGGGAGGATCTTTTAGAGGTAGGGGAGATTTTTTTTTAAAAGAATTTGATAAAGATACCTGTAATAAGAGGTTATCGAAACGTACGTCATGTTGAAATAGGGTATGTTTTAAAATATTTTTTAAAAATTTTTTATATATGAATAAAACTGTCGAATTCATTGGCATACATTAATAGAGCAATAACTGTTCCTTTTGATAGATTCAGTTTTAATAAATATAAAGTAAACTAGGATTGGCAGTTTCTGCTTTGATAAGTGTTCATAAGGACTGCAGTTGCTACCACAATCACCTTTAAAACTGGCAGCAGCAACTGACAAGAGGATATAATTCAAGATACTTATATAGGCTTTATTTGAGAAAACGACAAAGCATATTTTAAGACAGTTCAAAGATTTGTTCAACTTTATATTCTTGATTTGTCAAACACTTGAATTATTCTTTGGATTGCTAGGAATACTGTTGTGTGCGATTCATGTTAAATCATTTAATTACATTAAAATAATAAAGTATTCATTATATTCATACAGATACCGGATGCCATTAAATTATACTAGACATGTCTTGAAGTTAATCAAACCATTTATCATGGGTTAGGACCGCCTATCATATACTAATTGAAATGTTGGCTGCACTGATACAATCGAATCATTGTATCTCGGAACCTATTGAACCTATTCCAAATTGCAATAGCTCTCTGAAAAGCTCATAAAATTCTGCATCAAACATGTCCTATTCGTTATTCACGAAAATCCAATGTTGTGTTTATTATTTGCTTGTAAATCACGCCGATCACCCAAACATAAAGCTGTGTGTGTAAATAGATCAAACACCATTGAGAATTCGAAAATAATGATTATGGAATGATTTGTAGCAATGTTCCGAGCTTTCCAATGACATATTGCAAATTGAAATATGCTCAATAGATCCTTAGATAGCACAATTCATTAGAAGTAGTGCGGTGGCCATTTTGATGACGTCTTCACAACTGTACAGAACACACCAGAGGGTGACACCATCGATATTGTTAATCTATACAATTGTATCGATCGAATGACACCATTCACACCTTTCTATCAGTAAACTGTCCACGAAATGATAAATGTTCCTGGACTATCCGTTGTTTTCTTTACAATGAGGTCTGATTTAAGCTCACATATACCCAGGATGAATGGAATGAGCGGTTTATGACATAAGACGAGAACAATGTCAATAGGCGACATATTCGCTGTCAGTGTCGCTGAAGTCAGTATACTTTAAAGATGAGCATCTGCAGAATGAGCTGCAGGCCAATCACTTAGTCGTCTAAGTTTGGCAGATGTAATCATACTCAGATAGCCAATCATGAAACATTTGCATTGCTTAAAAGAGGAAATCAGCAAACATTTTCTCTTTTGATTCATATTTTCTTTTTTTAATTTTTGGTGAAGATCAATAAGTATTTAATTATGAAGATATGTAGTAAACAAGTAAGAAAAGGTAGCAGGGCTTTAAGATGTTTATAAATAAAATTAAAGAATGAACATAAGTGAGAATTTAAAAACTTTAAAAATGGCTAAAAGGACACAGATAAACATTTAAAAATATAAAATGTGACTAGTTTCAGCCACTAGTTCCAGTGGCTATCATCAGACTAAAGGAGATTGAGAAGCGTTCATTGATATGTACTTGTCAGGTTCTAATGCAACCAATGAACCAACAGTGGAACCATTAAGCATCTAGTCACGAAGGGTAACACACTACAGCAAAAACTACTTATCGGAATGGCACCAAATTTGCAGCATATTGTAATGACGCCATGAGAAGGACATTCATTGAAAAAAAAATATATATAGTTTCAAAAATCATCACCAGGGAGCGTTTGAAGGTGTTTATGATATCAGAAATGCAATTTCTGTGAGCACCTCATTCCTCGTATCACTATTTAAGCAACAGCCTCAAATGCATTTTCATTCACATTTTGTGTTCAACTCAAAATGACATTAAGTTTCCGAGAACATGCTTGTGAAATATTTTACCAAAACGAGAATTCTGCACCAGAAGCTTCGCGGAGGTTGAGGTTGTTAAAAGGTCTTCAACGAGGCACAATGACTGAAAAATTTTACGAAAAATGATCCTCAAATTTGAAGAAACAAGGTCATTGAATGTGAAAGCTGGAAGAGGACAAAAGCCTGTTTGCGCACAAGTGGTTGACGATGTTGCAATCAAAGTGGAAGGGGACAGGATGTGAAATGTCAGGGCCAGAGTCAGTGTTCGGAACATTATGAACTACTATCCTTATAAAATTTCTCTCATTCAACAACTGATGTATCACATCAATGTGAGACCTTCATGCTACAGTTCTTAGCTCAGATCGAGGTTGACCTGGAATGGCCATCGAACATTCTCTGGACATACGAGGCACATTTCCGTCTGCATGGTGCAGTTAACACCCATAATTATCACATTTGAGCGAGAGAAAATTCCAATGCATGTCTAGAAATTCCTTTACATTCCCCAAAAGGGACATTTTGGTTTGGGTTTACTAATATTCATTGTTGGACCGTTTTTCTTCAAAGAGTGTGAGTGGATGGACAGCTCCTACTCCATGTTGTGTTACTGAAAATCGATTTGCATCATTACTAACCACTTATGTGATTAGCACTTAAATGTCAGTGTCTGGATTCAACAATGCTCATGCAGGATGCTAACTCTCAACATATCGCCAATTGCATTTAATAGGTGTCTGCAATCATTTCACTGATAACCGCATCATCAGTCAGCACTTCAGTACTGCATGGCCCACATGCGCACCGGATCTCATCCCATGCGATTTTTGGCTGTGGTTTATCATGATCTGGTTTATCATGACAATGTAGCAACCTTGGCAGATCTTAAAGCAAGCTCACATGCTCAACATTTCCAGGGACACCTTGCGTTAACAGTTGAACATGCGATTCTGCGATTTCAGATGGTAGCAGATAATGGTGATCAACATATTGAACATGTTGTGACATGACTTGCCTATATCAGCACTGTACTGTATTATCATGATCAGCATACATGCCTACAAACACCCCATGATGGTGATTTTTGGAACTTAATTTTTTTAGTTCAAATGAATGTTCTTCCATGGCGTCATTACAAAGTACCGCAAATTTGGTGCCATTCCAATAAATAGTTTTTGCTGTAGTGTGCGTGGAATGTGAACTTTAATTACAGACACCCTGTACACCAAGACATTAAATACAAACTCATTCTCCTTACCCAGGAACTGGTGGTTGTTGCTGTGGATTTCTATCAGGATCTGGTGGCCCAAAAGGATCAAATCGAGCCCCTGGAGGCACTGCTCCACTGTTTGAGAGAGAGAGAAATAAAAAAGCAATTTAAGAGACATAAATAATACAAATAAGTACCATTTCTTACGCTTAATCATTTTATATCTATCTGGTTTTATCCAAAGGTAAGGGTTTCACAATGGAAAGACAAAACTGGCTTCATACTGTACACAAAACCACAGCAACCTTGTAAATGCTTCATTTTCTGCCACTTCAATTGTTTCAAAAAAAAGTGATCTCAGACTGTAACTCCCATTTTTTTCCCCTTTGCATTCATAAGGGTTCTGATAAGATATGACTCAAGTCTGTCTGACCTGTAGTTTGGGCTGTAGCAGTTGTGACAGATGGGCGAAACAAATATATCCCCTCCCTCCAATTTACACTTGTATACAGGTTTGCACACCTTTCAACACATTTACCTTAAATACAATCTTTCAATTAAGAGAAATAACCTTTTACTATAGATCCTTTGTTAAATTAAGCCATGTTCATACGATGAACAGCAGTGGAAGAACAAAGACAAAATACATACATTATCATCATCATAATTCATCATTACTTTTAATCGATTCCTATACTCTTTAAGAATCTATTATATTTCTTACAAATCTAATAAATTTATACAATCTTTCTATCTTTTAAAAGGTCTTCTTTTCTTCTTTCCTCGGTGTTTCAGAATTATTATTTAGTATATTGTCTGAGAACTCATTTTAAGTTGGTTTTTCAAACGCTGACATACAGCTTGCAAATAGAAAATTTTATGATTGAGGAGACATGGATTCAATTTAGCTCTCAAACAATTGAAAGAAAAACACAAGCCTAAGCATAGTCTCATGGAACACAGAAGGTATAAATGGAGACAGCAAAGTAACAAAGAAAACAAAAATTAAGAGGGAGCTTATGGGATAGGATGGAAGAAATACACAGTAATGACAAGATTCAAATGATTATGAAATAGCATTATAATACTTAACGTATCCCATTACAGGTCTAAGTGCAGGGCCGTAGCTACCACCGGGGCAGCCAGGGGCCCCAAACGAAGGGGGATTTTTTTTTTTTACGAAACCATAATCACTTGTTGCCCCGGGGCCCCCAATCCTCTAGCTACGGTACTGTCTATGTGGCTCTTGGGGTTTTAGAAGATAAAGTTCCCAGCATTCTGTGACTAACAAGACTAAAATGAGTCAAGTGCCTTACTACTGGGCCCACTTATAATACTTATTTACAATTTTATGACAAAGCTAAATTTTATTGATTATAGTATTATAATTGGGCAAAAAGTAAATAAAAATTAGAAGTTATTAAATTATAACTTTCAACCATTTTCAATCCATTACATGATGAAGATCTTTTTCAAGTTTTCTTCATTCAGTTAAAACTTGTTTCCAATCAAATTCGTCTAAACTCTTTAATTTTATCTTTCTTTTCTTGGCCTTCTCTCATTCCTCAGAAACTAGTTTAGTATTTCTGTTCTCCATCTATCATCCTGCTACATGTGCCATTCATTGATTTTAAGTTTCTTTCTTTTTACTGAGTCAATCCCACTCTTGTGATCTCTCACTCAAGTATTTTGTTGGTGATCTCATCTTATAATTCATCATATGCATTTTCCATCCATCTTGGTCTGTAATCACTGAAAAGATGGACTGTCCTCGTCTCTGCTTCTTTATAAATACATGCACAGAATAGTAATACAAACTGGTTAAATATTTTTCTTTTTCAGCATAGCGACATTGCTTCTTTTAGTTTTTCATTATTTCTGCCGAAGTTATTCCATGTGAGTTGATTTATGATTAATTTCCATTACAATATTATTTCATTATAAAAGCATCTAAACTTGGGCATTTAAATGCTTGCAACTTTTATCTGATGAAAATACAGATTTTATTTTATTTTACATAATTTTTGATAAATTATGTTAAAATGTCGGTCCACCACAAAAAGTTTTATTAAACCCTATAATAGCTTATTTAAATGTACATTTATTTCTGTCTTCTTTACTTCTGCAAATAGTTCATTATGTAAAGTTAAAATATCTTTAAATATCAATATAAAAATTAACCTCTTAACTGGACATGACGTCTACATACATCTTACAATCGTGACATTATAATGGGTATGACAAACTATTCCGTCACCCATGTTTTACTGCTAATATCTACTGGACATGACTAGTAATGGCTTAGATAATGATATTTCTTAATCTTTGGAGTTTTCTACGCTAGATGGCACCACTTTCCATGACTTTCTTAGTAATATATGCCCTCTGGTAGAGTAATTTTGAAACACAAAAAACTTTCAGTTGATAAAAATGGCTGCCCCTAGTCAGAAAAAGGCGCAAAAATGCTGAGCAGGAAACTTCATATTAGCACCCTGACTGTTAATGCCACATGTGTAGTGCATTGTTTCTAAAAGCATCATACAGACAGAAACCTGCTTTTGTAAATATTTCAGTAGTGTAAAAAGTTTAAATAGTATCTATATAAATAATCTGTTGTCTCTTCTAGCTATTATATTATTATTTAGTTAAGAAAATAGCATATTATTTGTACACCTACTACTCTTTTAAAAGAAACTGATCATAGCTGTCAGAAAAAACCCAAGACGGATAACTCCCACAGTACGTAAATACCCAGTTAAGAGGTTAAATACCACTAAGGCCTTACATTAAAGTTCTAGAAATAATTAAGAAATAACTTACGGTGGCAATCCTCCTGGCATCCCAATAGAAGGATGACCTGAATCAGGAAATCTTCCTCTTCCACCTATTGGGTCAAACAACATTCCTCCACTTCCAAATGGAGTGAGATCTCCTCGACCAATGCCAAATGGTAAGTCCTCATTCCTATTAGGAAAAAATGGAATAATCAGTGAATAAATATGTCAGCCTCAATAATAATAATAATCTACTTTTCAAAACAAGTAATCATTCTCTATTCAAGTTATTCTGCAGTGGACTATTTATAAGCTCACATTCAATAAAATAAAGAAGCTTTCTAAGGGAAGTTACAAAAGAGAATGGTGTTAAAACTTTCTCTATAATCCTCCTGAAAATTGCTCATAATCACCACATCTTAAAGAGTCAACCTCAAGACAACTTGCATTAAGAAATACTAATCAAATTAGAGTTTGTCAACATCCAACCACAGTGCAGCATACCAACAAATCTTTCATACTATAAGAAAAGATTTAAGAAAGAAAAATATGAGATTTCAGATTAAATAAAGAAATGTATAACTCAAATGAATAATATGTTTATACAAAGATTCTGCAACTAATGATACTGAAAGTGAAATAACCTCTACAAAACCAAATACAATCAATCAAATTAAATGAGAAGCTGCAGTTTAATGTAACACAAATAGTAGACGAGCATTCAGAGACAGTGAGGCATCAATTTTTCTTGCAATAATCACACGACTTAAGATTTAAATTATCAAAAACGAAAAGTTCATGTAATAACTTCATATTTTCCTGAACTCAAATATTCAAGTTTAGGAAACTGTCAATTCAAATGTAACCCAATCCAAAATAAAGGTAGGTTATCAATAAATAACATGAAAATATTCCATTATAATTTTCACTGCTTCAGATATGATATTGGATGGAAAATAAGGAAATGAACAAATAATGAAAATCCGGCCGATATCACATGTATACTGTTATTACTCTGTCCAAGAGAACATTTTTAACATCAAGAAAAATTCATTCATAGAATGACAATACTCTAGCAGGTGATAGCGTACCAGGGTTAGCTCATTCTAATATTATTTAGAAAAAACTTAATAAAAAAACTTTGATATTCCTATTAATACTGGGAAGGGGATTGATCACATGAGCCATTCAGGATAACATCAAAATCATACCAATAAAAACATAAGAATAAAACAACTGCAAATCAAAAGTGACCAAATTTGAATCTGAAACAGAAGAAAATAAAGACTTGGGGAAATTTTGCTTAAAATGGAAACTAATTAAATCCATAAGATTTCCAAAGATTTGTATTCATTCTGCTTTAAAATGAGCCATTCTTCTGAAATACAGAGTTGCTTTCATTACTACATAAAGACTAAGACTGTAGATAATGCAAAGGTTTCCAAAGACAATATCTTGATCAATAAGTGCTGCTATAACAAACCTATAGCATTATTAAAAGAATGGTTAAAAAGAAATCAACAGAAAAACATCCTCTTACAGATGAAGGGAAAGTGAAGCGAATATAATTATAACATTATAATTGAATACTTTTAGATTTTTTGTCTATCAATTTTAATGGTTCACTAATACTAACATCAAGAGAAAAGCATATTAATAGAGGAAAAAGAAGAAAAAAAAATAAAGAAAAGTTTGGTTATTCAAATGAAAACCAAGGCTGCACATAAATAAATAATAACACTTTTCGAGATCATCATCGGAGGGAATTGGGCGTAATTATATGTCTTATTTTATTTTTAATAAAAAATAAGTTAAGAAGAATATTTATTTATTTCTAATCATATATTCTTTTTCTGCCTAATATTCTTAATATAACTAGGGAAACCAAAAAAAAAAAAAAAAAACCCAAAAAAAACCTGCATTATCTTACAGAAAGAAGAAAAGAAAAAAGAAAAGAAAAAAAAAAACCACATTTCCCCTCAGCAGAATTGAACCTCGGATCCTTAGATCTTCACTCAAAACGAGCTGCGCATCGGACCACAGGAACACTTGTTGAAACTGAACAACAGGAAGTTAATACTCAAAATTGAAGAAAACAAATATCTCAAAAACACTTGAGAGTTGGCCCCACAACCTTTACATTTATATATATATATATATATATTTGAAGTACTCCTTGTGTATTTTCATCTCACATAAGGGCATTGATTTTGACGATATACAGGGTATATCCTCTCCTTGTAAGAGTTCACAGCATACTCGGAAGCGTTGGCATCAGCACTATCTTGAGAATCTGCTGTTACAATGTTGTAGACAAAAAAAGCAAAAATATGGATGGAAGCTTTTTATCTTTTAAGCCAAGATAAAGTCAGATTATACAGGGTGTATCAGTTGAAACCCAGTCAATTTTGCATTCAGTAGCAACAATCAAATATCTTGTCCAATTATTTGCTTTGGTATTTTTGCTTCAATCAATTTTGTTTCTCTTCAACAGTGATTGTGGTGTGTGACTCTTTCGCAGCATGTTTTGTTACAATAGAACCAGTGTCTTCAACTTTCTTCTTAAATGCAGTCATTGTTTAAAATTTCTGAAAAAAAAAAAAACCATATTCCTCATCAAATAAAAGTCTTGCTGCAGAGATTTTGCCATTTGACTCATAAATAAACAAGTTATGACATCCAGCCCTAGACACGTCCAAACATTTAACAACACGTATCAGGAAATACCACCCTCACAAATGGATATTGGTGAACTACAGAAACAACAATCCTAAGCATCTAATATGAATGATAAAATTAATAAAATTTATTAAAATAAAAATAAATAATTCTATATTTTAAAAATAGTCACATTTTTATAAATTTGGAATTGGTCATTACAATGTACTAAAACATAATAATGGATATTTTATGAACATTTGACATTGCTAGATATAAAAATTAAAGTTCCAAAAGGCAAATTATCATCTCATTCATTAAAAGTATTGTTAGCTCATTTTAACAATGTGAATGAATGCCAATGAAATTTTTAGAATTTTTATTTTGAAAAGTTAACACAAGGATAATGCTTCAGAACTATAGGACAAAGTTCAAATTACTAATAATGAGTACAAGTGACTGAGTTATTTGTAATTCTGGTCTTGATTTTAACCTTAAATTTTATTTAAATTTTTTTAATTAAATTCTAACTTTGATTTTTATGACTACAGTATCAAGTGTTTTTGTTTTGCCCACAGTTTCCCAATGTAACTGATCAAGAATTCTAGTCTGTAATATAATTCTTACAACAGAAACTTTTGCAAACTTATTTGTTCCACAACAGACTTGCTTATCACTAGATAACCACATTAAAAAAAGAAACGAAATAAATTTTCCTAGATATTCCAACAACAATCATCATTTGCTACTTCAGAAGTCTGCGCTGTTTCCATCTCAATAACTCTTCTCATTTATATATGCTTTCTAGCATATTTATTTCTCCCCTGACTGACTCTCTTCGAACTTATGCTAATTCTCAATATAAGAAGCAGAAGTCCTTGTCCCTCTTTCTTCATGTCATCAGTTAAGTCCCAGTCATTCTTCATTTTTATTACCTCTCATTCTTTTATTAACATCTATTCTCACTCTTTAGTTCAAAGACTTAGGAGTTAAGAGTTAGGTGAAGCAATACTTGCCAAGTGGGGGGTTAGAACCCTCCCATCGCATCCAAAAATGGAAGAATTGTAGGATTTTGGATCTGTTTTTTTGGTGGAAAGTTTGTTGGTTTATCTGCGACCCCCCCCCCCCAATCCAAGATAGAACATGACCATTTTTTTTTTTTTTTTGGCTGAATGACTGAGCATCATAACCCTTCCCATTCCGAAACCATAAACTCATCTACAATAATATCTATTGTACTGTTTGTTAAAATCATGGCTCTTAAGAGTTGAAAGCATGAAAATGATTATTAAAAACTATGAATATTTTTTTATTATTAAGGATTCGTTTTACAATTCTTTCTTATTATGTTGAAATATTAAGTCAAACCTACCAGACTCCTTATGATACATCTAATAATGTCTTAGACAACAGTACAGTCGTAGTGCATTAATGATCAATTACATCTGCAGAGAACAAAACTATTGGAGCTAAGTAGAAAAAGAATTTTGTTGAATTGAAATAGTTGTTGGCTACTGTATATCAATGGGACTTAATGAGAACTATTTGACAGAGACACGAAAGATCCATAACTAAATTATCCTTTAACCATGTCCTTAGTTACATTAAGAGATTTGACAAGGATGTTCACTTTGGATAGATGACAAAAGCTATCTTTTGAAATAAATGACTAGATATGAAGAGCTGTAGAAGATGACAGGGTGTTCTTATGGAATTAAAATGTATGCACCAATTAATTTTCAAAGCGGACAGAATGAGATTCAAATAATTTTAACTGTGCTGTGCTAATTCGTGAAACTGTAAAAAAAAGCTGATTTTCAATCAAATTAAATACATTAAATTAAATAAATTACTCCACAAAATGACACTTACAAAGTAAATGTGTAATCAAACAAAACTTGGAAGTCTGCCTCTAGATAATGGTTTTAGTTGCTTATTGATAACAAATGATGAATGCTGTTCTTCAAGAATAACACTGTCAAACCTTTTTAGGCAATAATCCGGAATGTATGCCTAAATCAGTATTTCAAGGAAAACATTTTCAATAAGATTTTTGAAACAGGATTTAACAAGAACTACAATGGGTAAATATGGAACTCTGATTTGCTATCTATCTGTACTGAGTGCTTTTCTCGTACATTACTTACAGACAAGCTTAAGATCAATTTTAATAAATGAAGAAAATACCATCCTGGATGAACTGCTGCTGGAGGAGGGATAAATGGAGCATTGATTGGACCAGGTGGTACCCGTAAAGGATCAGTGTGTACTGATTGAGAATAATCAGATCTGGGGAAAAAAAAAGAAAAAGCAAAAGTCAATTAACGTAAAATTGTATAATGCAGAGTGGGTTAACAAGTTACAAGAATGTACTTTCAATTTAGTCTAAATACTGATATTTTCATTTAAAAACTTAAAACAGAAATTTTAGGGCACAAGTAGTCCTGATATATCCTCACATAATTACTGGCAGAGATAGAGATAAATAGTTGTGGGTGGATATTAGAGAATATCAATTATGTATGCACAGAACCACCCACCCACCCACATATTCAGGTTGTCAAATTTTGTTTCACCCTATTTAAATAATGATTCTCTCTTTCAGTATCTCACTGTTTAAAAATAATTTCAAAAGATATGTAGTTATGTCTCTTTTAAAGCATTCTGTATATCCTAAAGATCAGAGGTTTCAATGAAATAACATATCTTCAGACCTAGAATTATTATTTACAAAAAAAAAAAAAAAAAACCAACAAAAAAGCTTATAATAGACTATAAAAGACCTCCTGTAGACCTGTAGCCCTACTGTATTTATTTAGTCCAGTCGACAGGTAGTTTTAGGTGGAAAAAGGTCGGAAGTTAATGAAACTTTGGGATGTTGTTCAGGGAGGGTTAATTAACATTTTCTCAAGTTTTTGACCTCGAGGACCCTGTGCGAAAAGAGGGGGGAGGGGGAAACTTCAAAAATTTCGACCTTTCTCCGGGTTTTCCTCAATAACTTTTTTCCCTTACGTCCTACGGCAAAAGCATCTCTGTATTATTTTGTAGAGCGTTAAATTTCCTAAAACTTTCACTATTCAAACATGTTTGTATGTCAATTTGTTATCGAGATATAGCGCTTCGAAAAAAATGTCATTTTTCAAAATTCGCAAAAAAATGCCCAAAAATGCAGAATTTCTTCTGTTATACCCTAATTATGATGAAATGTTGTTGTAGTTATGGTTCCTGGTTACAATAGCGAACTTTGGACACCCCCTCCAACCCTCCCCGCTTCCCTCTTTCCCCACCCAACCCCAATTCAGAAAAGCTAATTTTCTTCTCTGATGGAAGCCAACCATATTCACATCATGTTGTTATTGATATTAGTTACTTTTCGGATCGAAACCCCCTACCCCAACTACAAAATTATCCCAGGGCATGTTTAAAAAAAAGACGTAGTCCTTTCGTGGAAAAAATTAATGAAATTTACAACATTAAGGTATTCACAAGGCATACATTATATTGAGGAATAGAGATATTACAGTAAAACCGCATTAAGTCGTCACCCGGATAAGTCGTCACTCCGCTTAAGTCGTCGTTTTCCTTTGGTCCCGACAAAGTCTCATAGACAATAATGTAAAATAACCCTCTTTTACTCGTTACCAAATTTAATTCTACTCCGGATAACTCATCACCCTCAAAAATTGCGAAAAGCATCTTTATTCTCAATTTTGCCTGCTATCTTTTCAGCCCCGCCCCTTCACTCTAAGAAAGCGTAGCCTTTAAGGGGGAATTTTCACGTGAGAAATTCACTTGGGAAATTACACACTTCTCGCAGAGTAGACGTTTTTCTTCACCGCCACTGAGTGTGATTTTATTTCATAGCAAGTAAGCCCCGAAAATTTAAAAGCGATCGAAATTGTTTGTCTTCCTCAAAATGTAACTGCACTTCTTCAGCCTTTAGATCAAGGGATAATTCTTGACTTTAAACGAAAGTACAAAAAAATGCTTGTAAAGGACATGATTAAAGCCTTGGATAGGAACGAAAAGCTAGAAGTTTCGGTTTTAGATACGATTAACTATGTGCACAAAAGTTGGAGTTCCATTTCATTCAAAGTGTTTCGAATTGTTAGCAGTAATCAGCACCTTCATCAATCAACACTGTTGGATTATTTTAATGCCAGTAAAAGAAAATAAAATGGGGTAAGTATAAAATGTGTTTTTTTTTTTTTTTTTTTTTCCACTCATTCATTTGCATGTATTGATTTCTGAAAATCTTGTTTTTCTCACCGAATCCTACAGCAATTCATAAAAATGTTGTATTTCAGTGTGGTTTTTTTTTTCAAAAATGCCCACTCCGCTTAAGTCGTCACTCCGCTTAAGTCGTCAAAAATGTTCGGTCCCTTGAGTGACGACTTAACGAGGTTGTACTGTATTATTGAAAGGTACTCATATATACATGTACATATCATAGTAGGTACTCAATTTGTACTCATTACAGTTCATGTCGGGATTTGTTAGCTGTTGATTCTGCTTCTAACAATTCGTCGTTCTCCTGAGCGATCAAGCTGTCAATGACGTCCTCGCCGTCGTCGTATTCATCTACTATGTCTGGTGAGTCCTCCTTGTTCAAATCATTTACGGGGGCGTTTTCGCAGGAGTGGCCTGTGCAGTGCTTGCAC
>JAFIDM010005346.1:1738924-1765119 GCA_023159025.1 Thereuonema tuberculata
CTTTTTCCACCTAACCCCACTTTTTCCTACCTGTCGACTGGACTAATTATACAGTATCACAATTTATTTTGAACTGAGATTACAATAGCTACAACTCAGAGCCTGAGTTTCTATAAGTTATTGGCAAGGCATTAGATGTAAGTCAATGTCTAAAAATGTTGGACAACAGAGTTTTAGGCACAATCAACATAGGCTAACTGCTTAAGACACTGCACTTTAAGTAAACTGATATAAATGGGCCTTGCACTTTTATATAATGTGTTTTTTTAGGTGTTTTATTTTGTTCAATGGTATGATGGTAGAAAAGTTGTCTTAGTGCTTTGCACAACATCTTTTGAACCTTCTAACACTACAATAAATAATTGATTAACTATACAAACAGAATAATAACTAATAAAGACCTTTACTTAATATATTCAATGATTAAATACCAAGTCAAATTTGATCAAGAATTTAATCAATCTTTTAAATATTAGCATGGACAAGTATTTCAGCAATGTACTTTTACACTGTAAGATTATATAAATGAAATTAAAAATAAATAAACTTTCCTATTTTTAAATACCTGTGAGATTGTATAAGGATTGTCTTCTATTAGCCATATTAATGTTAAGATGAAATTAAAATAGAAGCACTCCATTTTATAGCAAATTTTCAAAGAAGAAAAATTCAGCAGCTTCATCATCCTTTTTAATTTCAAATAATGTTTCGCTGCAACTCAATACAGCTTAATTGTTTTGTTGCAATTACGTTTCTATTAACATTAATACAAATAAATGCCACAACTGGTGGATTAAAAGCCTCACATCTCGACATAAACTGTTTTGTGTTGAGGTATTGTTGACAGAAATTAAAAGATTTGGGAAACCACTCCAGTATCTGTTCCCAAGAATAAGTTACAATTTCTCCTAGGGGGTGCCCTTAGGGGGTCACTAGGGTCCGTGAACTTTCAACCAATCTTCGGATTGAATTACTGGGTATGTATGTTTCCAACTTATTTGGCCTATCGCCCCCTTTTCAGAAAAATTATTACTCGGCCCCCCCCTCCCGGAAATCTACCTTCTTTAAGCAAACACAGAAAGATGCAGTGATAAATTTTCATTCTTTTATGTATCTTTATTTCTACCTAAGTTCTACAACTACCGTCCTGCCCTGGATCATTACAGCAACCCCCATTACAGTTACAGTATCGCTCACTTTGGGAAACAGTGCTTTAGAGGATTAATTGCAATTGTTTGATCCTTCAGCATTTCCAGAAATATAATTCTCTAGATGAAAGACTATTCAATATCATAGGTAGAAAACATTCAAATCTACAAGATAATTTCAACAGACACCAGTAAAAATCCTGATTTTTTTTTTGTGTTTGTGGACAATAATGCAGAAGCAGTTTATCTGAATTCATGGGGACTTTTTCTAGAATGCTACATATTGGGTTTTACAGTTTGGGTGTTAAAATTTAGTGTGATCTGACTAGCAATGTCCCCACTTGGTCATTACCTCTTTCCACTGTGCAATGATAGCCTTAACAATCAAATAACACCCGATTTTAACAGTTCCAGAATATTCTTGGAAGTTTCATTGACTCATTGCTTTCTATGCGATCACCTTTTTTGCTTTCTATGTTTTGACCAACACAAAAAATCATTAATTATAATGAGATGTTATTCATAATATCCTCCTCCAACAAATAAACAGACTGTTTTATGCTTTGATGCTTCAATTCTGATCATTTATTACCTTGATATTTTCTAATCAATTATTATTTTAACAAATATGCATATGGTAATACATTGCAGTGTAATGTGTTTGTATTCTTTCCATTCCTTTCCATTAATATATTCAGCATCTACAAAGATAAGCTTCTTCTGACCTACAGATGTTGCAATGAAATTATCACAACTGGTCTAAAATCGTTTTTATATATACAGCTGAAATAAGCTTTTACTTTTATGGCAGATTAAGACAAAGTCAAGGAAATTTAACCAACAGCAAAAAGAAAAAGAAAGAGAATATATCATACCTTGGTTTATCTGATTTTATCTTTGTTGTTTCTGTTACAGTCAATGGAACTAGTACCTCTGTATCAAATCTTGTTGTAAAATTACTTAGTTCCTTAAATGCTCTGCCAAAAAAGAAAAAAAATCTAATATAATGGACACTGTTAAAACTGACTCATTAAAAAGGCTGTGTAATTTGAAAGTACAGTAACTTACAAAATAAATTCTACATTTTAATCAAGCTACTCTTAAAATTCTTTTAAACTAATACCACTAAAAAAACCCTGCATGAATATTTGATTCAATATATTTATTATTGTACAACAGATCACTGTTCATCATCATTTCTACAATCTACACCCTGCTTTACTGTGATGTGTTTTGAGGAATTCAGTCTTCTGCTTTGTACGGCAATGTTATCCAGTGTCATCATCTCCAATATCTACTCAGATGCTCTTCATTGATTTAAATGTTGAAGTTGAACATTCAAGATTAAAACAAGGGACAAGGGTTGCCAAAGGTTTATCAGTTAAGGAGTGCAATATGATAAATATAGGTACTCAATTAAGCAGGTTAATGAGGAGCCTATAGCATATCTTATAAAGGGGCCCTAAATATTAAAAAAAAAAAATGCATAAATATTAAAACAAATTATTTACTTCCATAGTAAAGTAATTCAATTTCTTTATTTGCTGTACAGCCAGATAACATGACAAATATCTGATATTTCATTAATAGTATTATTCACAAGTAAGCCTCAACTTCAAACGTCAAATATAAGAAAAATACAATTTAAAAATTACGTAATTTTCTAGACTTAGCATGACAATACTGGAAATGTCTATTTCATGCGGAAGTTCAGGTTCAATGCTCATTAGAGTGAAATTGTTCAATCTGTTTTGTCCTTAGTTCATTTTTAATCTTTTTCAGCTTTGAAAATGAGCGTTGGTCACTGCGGTTGATGATCATAAGTGACAAACAGATGCACAAGGCATTTTCTACATTTGGAAAACAAGACTTCAATACATTGTCAGTTATCAAATGGCTCAAGTAACTCTACAAGGCCTTGTTTGGTGTCAATATAAGAAGCAAGATAAGTTTTCAACAGTAAACTGCTCAAATTCTTCACCAAGACTATCTGCCTAATCTTCTGGATATGATTTGATAAGATTTGATGCCTTTAACTGATGAAGGAATCCAAATAAATCATTCACCTTTTGATAAGGAGAATGGTGTATTTGAATCTCAAACTTTGAGGAGGACTTTGAGATTCAAAAAGTTGATCAAGAGTGTTAGAACCTCTGAAATCATCATACACAAGATTCTGCTTGTGTTCTCTTTCTTGTTGATAATCTTCATATTCAGTTAGATTCTTGGGCTTTTTGCTCAGTAGGCCTCCTAGCCTCAATATATATTGATGCAAGGATTCATAGTGCACAAGCCATGTTCAAGTTTTGGCCAGAAGATAGCAAAGAAGCACTGGTCATTTGAAAACCTCTCTAATACTTGATTTCACAGTATGACCATTATTGCTGTTTCTAATCCTGATTGATAGTCCATGAGCCTGTGGTTACACACTGCCTTCTGATCACTGTTATTTGAGACTTGTTTTATTGCAGAAAAGTAGAAGCGCTTTTGTTGCATCTGCATGAGCTGACCACCTAGTATCTGACATTCTTTTAACAATTGTCAAATAAGCACCACCATCGGATAATGCAGCATAAAGGAGATCTCACATTAAGTAGAAGCAGAAAAAATATGTACAGACTTTATACAAATTGAAAGAAACTTAATGCTTCTTTACAATATTCAGCAGCACAATTCCAATCAAATTAAGTGAATGTGCGAAACATGGACTGTAATCCACAAACTCATTCAGCTCTTTAACTCATGCCTGTAAGCAACTATACTTGCCACTCATGTTGCTGGTATCATCGTAACTTTGACCATGGCAGTCATTAATCAATGTCATTTTCCTTTTAAAAAGTCAAGTAAACTTTGAGCGACCTCTCGGCCTTCCATATCCAAAAACTTCACAAATCTTTCAATTGTTCTAGATGGCAAAAGCCAGCTGGTCTACAATCAACATCTGGAGTAGAATCCAACGAAATAGAATACTTGCATTTCTTCACTTCACCAATAGTGTGATCCAATATGCTAGATCCAATCAGATTAATGAATTGAATTCCTCACATATTGTTGTAGATAGGTATGATTTATGTCTCCTTCCTTTGTTTTCATGAGTATTTATATGCTCTGCCAGAAAAGGGTCATAGTTGGCCAGTAATTCTAAAAAAAACCAAGTAATTTCCATTATAAGAAGAGTCAACAAGTTCATATTTCTCTGAAATGAAAGGCCTTGTACTTCTAAAACTTCAATTATTTGCTCTAGAAGTGTGCACCAATACTTTTGTTCAGTCTCCATTTCTTTCTCAAGTTGGGAATCGAATTTGTTTATACTTGTTGAAAGTGAAATTAAAGTTTGTCTATATGAGACAAACATTCTTCTTGTCGATGTAATAGATTGCCTGCATTTTTTCAGTCATTAAATATGATGTTCATCCTAAAGTTATAACATTGTATGGAAACAAAATAGGCTTCCTTTTCTTTCTAAAATAGCAAAATCAATTTCTTTCTTACTTGCTACTTGTTTGTAAGTTTATGAACATATAAGAAATAAGACTTCTGACAGTGCGGAGGTTTTTTTTTCATTGTCATACAATCGCATAGATGAATAGAAGTCATCATCAGCATGTTCACATCACTTCCTTTGGCTATCCAATATTCACGATCTAGATTGTTTGGCCACTTAACAATATCCTTAGAGTACTTGTTCTTTTGCATTCAATCGATACAGGCTGATGATATATCATGCCTTCTGTGGCACTAGTACTAGGTGATTTTTTTTTTCTTTTTCTTCCTGAGCTTTATGATTTGCCCTTCCATAAAAATAATGACATCCATTATCTATTGCTCATTACTATCAGCAATGGAAAAAAAATCAATGAAATATGCATAGTGGCATCAACAAAGATAATACAAAGAGGAGACACAGCAACACGCCAACACACTCATGGAAACCCCCAACACATACCATCTAGCATGCAGTTCTCTTGATATGTAAACTACAGCATTGCCAGATCATCAGCATATGATGAAATGCTGATTTCACCAGACAGCTTTTCAAGCATTTAGTACGTAGCATAAGTTACTAGTTAATCCGGCACTGGCTGTATTGACTGGTTTTATAGTGATTTTGAACAGCCTTGTATTATTGTTAATATTACAAAAAGTGTGCAATTGGTTTTATAATATAGATATTTGTCACACGTTAAATGAAGATCTTATAATAGTGATTAGAGTTAGGGCTGTTAAATAGATGGGAATTGAACGAATTTAGTTGAGGAAGAAGAAAGATTTCTTAGTCTTCAAGTTATTCAACCTGAAGAAGTTTTCTGTTGAAGACAATGAAACATCGTTGTTGTGATTAAAGACAACATTTTAGGAGTATTTTGTGTACCTCATGGTTAAACAAAGTATATAGATTTAGGAACTACTGTAGACCTGTGATCTACTAAGAGGGATGTTATGATGGTCGAAGAAACCTTCAAGGTGGCACCAAGGGATACACAAAAAAACAACACCCGAAGAGCAAGGGAAAATACAAGATTCACCCTAAACTAAATGGTTGACTCTAGCCAAAACCTACTCCTGAAGTAGCAGGAGCTGATCAGGCAATTGATCTCGAGACCTCTGTTTATGAGAAGGGACTGAAGCAGCATGCCAGGACCTGCCTTTCCCAGAAGAAGGGTCTCAATTCATAAACACATGGGGTGTGTGCTTAGGACCCATGAAGACTATGCTATGGAAAAAGGAACTCTGTCAGTGGTCCCTTAACAACCTACAAGAACTCATATAGTGGGGTATTATTGTTTCTCAAACATAATTGCTTTTTTGGGACTGAAGTCTTGAGCCTTGTCATCACTGAGTCTAATACATATGTGGATAGAAAAATTGCTTTTCTTTCTAGGTTGCAGGATTTTTGCATTATGGAATGTAGATTCTGGATTGGTTCGGTTGAAAATTGTCAAATGAAATTTGGTGAATTTTGTGTTTTAGAATTGTATGTTTCTACAGGAAGACCTTTTGGATGAATCTTAAAAAAAGGATGTTATTTGTTATTATGGCATTTTTTTTTTGGCTCTAATGGATTCAACTGATAAAACCTAACGTCTTTCAGAAGTGAATAAAGATGTTAGGCTTGTCTAAAAAAAAAAAAAGTCATTGAGTAATTATAGAACATACTCCTCACTTGAATGAAAACTCTGGCTTTCTTCTGTTTAAGTAGACAATGCATTTTAGCCTTTGTTTTTCTTTGCACAAATACTGTACGTATGGATGATACTCTACCCAAATATAATTGAAACCTTGAATGCTGATGCACTTGTGATTTTAAAGCCTGCCGGGTTTTGCCAATTTGTTTGCAGGTTTGATCCTTACATTGAATGGCATAAACAACTCCTTTGGATTCTTTCTAGTTAGACCGCGAAGAATAATCTCTTAGAAAACGGTTGAGGGAAAGAGTGATAGGGGAGGTGATGCTGATGTTATGGGTTTTTAGGATGCGTTTTAGAGCGGGGAAGATTGAAGGGTGGTAGGGTATGGATACGTAGAATTTATTATTATGGGAGCATTTGCATGAGGGGTTATAAAGTTGTGGAGGGTATGAGCTATGCTTTGGGAGATGAAGGATCTTGGAAAGTCATTGGAAATGGAAGGCTCTGTAAACTGCCATATTTATGACGTTTCTTTTAAAGGCTGGTAGACAAGCCGAGTTGAAGTTGAGGATGATGCCAGTATTTGTAGGTGTACGATAAATGGCTGTTTGTAGGCCTATGTTCGTTCTTGTGAGGCATACGTCCAAGAAAGGGATGGACATCTTCGAATCCAATGACTTCCCAAGATCCTTCATCTCCCAAAGCATAGCTCATAACCTCCACAACATTTATAACCCCTCACCCAAATACTCCCATAATAATAAATTCTACTTATCCATACCCTATCACCCTTCAATCTTCCCCGCTCTAAAATGCATCCTAAAAACCCATAACATCAGCATCACCTCCCCTATTACTCTTTCCCTCAACAGTTTTCTAAGAGATTTTTCTTCGAGGTCTAACGAGAAAGAATCCAAAGGAGTTGTTTATGCCATTCAATGTAAGGATCTAACCTGCAAACACATTAGCGAAACCTGGCAGGCTTTAAAAGCACAAGTGCGTCAGCACTCTTATGCCATCAGAAACAATGACATTAATTACCTTACTGTAGGCCACATCCAAACCCTCAACCATTCCTTGAACGCTGATCAGCCGAAGGTCATCTGCTATGAGAAACATGATTTTAAAAGGAAGTGTAAGGAGTCCTTTCATATCCTTACCGACAAGTTCTGTTATAATGATAACCTTTCCATAATGACCATCCCCCAATAATGCTTTCATAAGCAACCTAACCCCACGTAACACACTTTCCCCCCGTCCCTCTCATTCCAGCCTAATCCCAACTTTAACTTTAATTATTTATGTTGAATTTTCCCCCTCTACCGTTAATAAATGCACCTTCTGTATACAATGTTAAAGATTAAATATTAATTATTTATATCTTAAACTTTCACACATGATCATCAACCCTCCGCAAAGAGAAAGGCTTGATAACTTTACTTGATAACTTAACTTGAAAACTTCCCACGCAATCTCTCATTTTGTCATTGAGTATTTCAGATTCTCTCCTTCTCCAATTGCACCACCCTCAGGCGAATGGGCAAGCAGCATCCACACACCCTCAAAAAACAACAGTGGACCGATCCGAACACACATGACCTACTTGTCTCTCTTTTGTTTGTAATATGTATATTTTATATTCAATCACTCGAAAAAGGAGCATCGATTGCTCAGAAAGTACTAGTGTTTATGTAATTTGTTTTATTTTTGTTTATAAATTTTATTTTATTGTTCAAATGTGTGATGGCCTCAAATTCCTTCAATATGTTTAGAAGACACACACGTTAAATATACTAATCATTACTGAACTTATACAAACCTGTTAATGTAATTTAAATTATTGTCCTCCAAATGAAAGGTGGCCGGCGGAAGTTTGAACTGCGCAGCCCTTCCGGTAGCTGATCAATTATGTTTTCCTGTCACAATGGACGACGGGGTCTGTTTTCACTGAGAAAGACATGTTGATAACGCCAAATTAAAACGTCTCTCGACTATTTAGCGTTATTTCAATACCAGTTGCTAACAATAAGTATTAATATAAATAAATAAATATATATTATTTATAAATACAATGCTCTTTTGCAAAGTAACAAGCGATTACCGTAATGGTGGCGTCCTGTCATAAAATCAGACGGAAGTGCCTGACCAGACTAATCGATGATACATGCGCAGATCTCACAAAAATAGGGCGGCCATCTCTCATTTGGAGGACAGTACTATCTATTCTTCAAAGCTTTACATATTCTTTCCGAGAGAGAGAGAGAGAGAGAGAGAGAGAGAGAGAGAGAGAGAGACCAAGGGGAATTACCTCATTTAAAATTTCAAGATTTCCTAAGCAGATACTCAGTAAATAAATAAATGAACTTTTATGATGAATGTTTTCAAAACACACACAAATATATATAAATACATCAAATCAAATATGAAAATTCAAGTCAGGTGAGAAAACAGAATTTCTTACTTTGGAAATGTCTTAAAATCTTCTGTGATAAATTCCTCTGTTGCAACCGACAGACTAGCAGTTCTTTCATTGCCGGAATTCTGAAATTATGAATAGTGTTTGTAAGTAGTTCAACTGGTTTTATAATTAAAAAGAAAAATTTTTAAAAGTAAGCAATTAAAATGACACACAGGTTCTTCACATTATAAACTAAATCCATTTTTTTGATATTGTTCTTAGCAAAATTATTAAAAATTGTCTCTATCAAAAGACTAAGTTTTCAAATTATAGTAAAGTTAGTCTAATTTTAATTGACAAAGCCTAAAACTGCAATTACAACAGTCCCTCAATTTACTTTAGTTTAGATTAAAACTCTTAGACTAACAAAATAAATCAGAAACTTAGTAAATTTTCAAATTAATCGGTAATCAAAATATGCTTAGGAATAAAAAAAAAACAAAAAAAAAAGGTTTTTAAAATTCAAATTCAAAACAAAAAACAAAAAAGAAAACAAAAAGAGAGCTGTCTAAACATATAATTGTACAAGTTTTAAGAAATCCTTATTTTTACGTGTAGCAAGTGAAGGTAGCAGGGAAGCCAAGCACCACGATCCTTGGTCTATTATGCTATCCACGGAAATAAGGACAGAGAGACAAAGTCTGAGAAAGATCGGTGGGAGAAGCACAGGGGAAACAAGAGAACCCTGAGAAAACCTGCCCAGCATGGATTGTCCACCAACATGAAACCCACACGACAATAGAACCTCGCTCCTCAGAGGTGAGAGGCCAATGCCTTAGCAACAAAGCCAAACAAGCGGCCAATCCTTATATTTACCCAATCTTAACTTTGGGTATTACGTCAGACTGAAATTATATATATAATTATACAGTCTTATCGAAATTGGCAAAATGTTATATTCTTTTCCCTTTACTATCTCCCTATTTTTTTTGTCTGAGCAAATGGCTTTCGGGTACCATCAAAACAAATCACCTACTTTAAAATATAATCTAATCAATTAATATATAAATGGAATTTGCTTTTTCCAAAAAAGTAAAAATAGTTTTGTAAAATAATTATTTTTTGCCGAGTTGGGGCAAACATATAATTTTTATTGTATTTTTTTATTTGGTAATTGTCTTGATACCAACATCATTTTGTCTTCTCAATGGTAACACTTTGTAAGACAACTGGACTGTTGAAACTTTAAATTGAGCAAACTTTTGTAAATATTCCAGGCAATAAATTATTATTATTATTATTATGTAAAAGTTTCAAACCATGGGTTTCCCCAATAGCGGGTCAAGGACCAAAGCACATATTGCCGAGTGTAAAGATGTGTGCAGGAATGATTAGAGATGTGTGGTTGTGTCCATAAATTTCCTAACTATGCGTGTTGTGTTGAGTATCACAGCCTTCTATAGTTTTGTATAAGTGTTTTTGTGAAGTCCTAGAGTGCTGAGACAGCGCTGCAATGTTTGAGGCACCAGACCAGTGGCGGACAAGACGATGGGTACAATATGTACTCGGTCCTGCCTCTACTGCTTCAGGAGCTCCTGTGCTAGGTCTGTGTATTTACTTATCTTGTCTGCGTGAGTTTTCTGCATGTTCTTGCTGATAGGCACTGCAATATCAATGAGATAGGTCTGTTTGTTGACCTTATCAACAAGTGTGATGTCAGGTCTTTTGTGATGTATGGTTTTGTCTGTGTGAATGGGGCGATCCCAGTACAGCTTATGTGAGGATGACTTTAATACGCTTTGTGGTATGTACTTGTAGTACGGGACCGTGTTCTTAATAAGTGAGTGTGTGTGTGCTAGCTGTTGATGAACAATCGACGCTACCTGATTGTGTCGGTGGAGGTAATCTGTTTGAGAGAGAAGGGGACAGCCTGATAATATGTGGTCGATCATCTCATGCGTAGTGTGGCATTTCCTGCATGTGATGTCATGCGTGTTTGCGTCACGTAGGATGTGTTTCGTGTAGTTGTGTGTGGGGATAACTTGGTCCTGTATCGCGATATTTCGGTCTCCCCAAACAGCTCGCCACTCATCAAACATCTGTTCGACGCTTCCATGTCGACATGAGGCTGGCTGAGTTCGTGGTGATGTCTGCCATGGAGTTTCTTAAGAGCCCATGATTCCCGCAGCTGCTGAGTATGGGTTTAGGGGTGGCGAGTGTTGAAGGGTTTTCGAGGTCCTGGGGTGTGAGGTGTGTGTCAGTCTTGACAATGGTTGAGTGTAGTGAGGAGTGTTGTGCTCTTTAGTGGAAGTGTTCGCTAAGTGTGTGTACTTGTTTTGCATGTAGGGTGATGAGGTTGATGAGTCCTCGGCCACCCTCCTTGCAGCGAAGAGTCATCCTTTCCGTAGCGGACTTCGGATGGTGCATGTTGTGTTTCGTGAATGTTGTACGTTGTAGTGCTTCGAGTTCGATGTTTGTCCATGGAATTATGCCGAACGAATATGTTAGTGTGGGGGTGGCAAAAGTGTTAATGGCTTTCATTTTATTTCTGGCGTTGAGTTGTGTTTTGAGGATGTTTTGAACGCGAGCACGGTATGTGTTCTTGATTGCATTTTTGATGTTTGCATTGTCAATGAAGCGCACTTGCTGGAAGCCCAGGTACTTGTAGGTCTCTCCCTCTTCCATGGATTGGATGGCCAACCCATGGTCCAGTTCAAAACCCTCCAAATTCGTAGTCTTCCCGCATGTTATATGTAGTTTGCGGCATTTGTCGATTCCAAATTCCATCCCAATGTCTTTGGTGAACTGTGTGGTGACTTATTATTATTATTATTATAAAACAGGCATCAGTTATAAAATCAGAGATAGCCACACTTCTTTGTGTAAAACAGCCAGTAGGAATCTACAGCTAAAGGTGATTCTTAGTTTGATTGGAAGGAGAAAAGATAATGGAGCATTGTTTTAGGTAACTTTGGAGTTTAACTAAACCCTATCAAATGTACATCATTAAAAGAGAACAACAGAATGTCTTAACAATGACAAAAGTGATTGATTTCAGGTAAGATTCTATAGAAGATTAAGAGCATGAGCACTAACTGTTTCAGAAACATTGTAGTACAGTGAATAAATTCACATCAAATCACTTTAAACAACCATTTCAAACTTTTCACTAACATAATTTCTCTGAAAACAGGGTCTATATTGTTTCTTGCACTAAATAAAAATATAAAACTGTTCACAATTATTATTTTATTAACTGTAATAAAAGAAAGAAGCAAAACAATCTTAAAAGAGAAAAACAAAAAAGGACTTTGCAACAACAGTCACTATCTTTTAAATAAAGGAAAAAAAGCCAGTGTCTAAAACCCTTTTTTTAATCGTTTTTAAAGTGATTAAAAGTCACTGAATCGACTGGAAGTTATTAACAGTATTGAATCTTAACAGCAGTCAAAGCTCCTTTGATGTCATCAGAGAATGGGAGACAGGTTGAGAATAGAGGAAAGTTCATCTACTCTGGAGATGGGAGCAAAGATAGCGATGCACACACACTTAATAAGGGAACTCTGAAACTCACACACATAAAAATGATTAAAAAATTTTAATGTATGTGTGTTTCAGAGTTCCTTTATTAACTACAGTTGAGTGCAAGAAAATTGACTCAAACTGAAACGCAATGGTGAACCTTAAATATTCACAAATTTTCGATTGTTTGAAAACTCCAAGTAATAAAATAACAAAGAATATGAAATTCACGTTCACATGACACTGAACATATGATAATATGACAAGTTTTTGAGATATGCCGGTAATTGTTGGAAAGGGTATGAAGTTTACGTGCCTGGCAGTACGTCAACCATTCGGAAACACGTGAAATTGTTGTGTACGCGAGACTTACATATCCTTTCATGAATGTGAATTATTCTATTGGATTCCTATCGTCATTATTACTCCACAAAGATGGATACAACAACCGAGGAAGTGGCGCAGGCAATTGTCTTAATGCAGCAGGGTCACACTCAACAATATGTTGCGCAACTGTTGCTTATGTCACTGTCAGCTGTATCACGAGTGTATCGGAGGTTCCAGGAGACTGGTGCGTTTCATCGGAGACCAGGTTCTGGTGGACATCAAGCTACAACTGTAAGAGATGACCAATTTATTATTAGCACTGCACTAGGCAATCGTAATTTGACTGGCATTTAGGTCCAACAAGTGCTGCACAGTGTACGTGGGGTAGCTGTCAGTGACTGGACAGTCAGAAGAAGACTACAGGAAGGAAATTTGACCCCACGTATGCCTTCAACAGGACCACTTCTGACCACAGCTCATCGGCAAACCTACCTTCAATTTGCTCGCGATCAAGTTGATTGGACTCTAGCGCAATGGGGTTCATTGTTGTTCTTTGACAAAACTCGAATATGCTTACATGGCAATGACAGACAAAATCGTGTCTATCGAAAACCTGGTGAATGTTTTGCGCAATGCTGCTTCGGTCAGTTATGGAGGAGGCTCCTGCATGCTATGAGCAGGCATTTCACTTGCAGCCAAAACTGATGTGGTGTTTATCGACCCTTGACCCACAGGAGGCGAGTTGACAGCTCACCGATATATAACCGAAGTGCTACAACAATATGTAATGCCGTACGCTGGATTCTTTGGAGAAAACTACATTTTCATGCATGACAATGCCGCTGTTGCTGTTCAGGATTATCTGAATGCAGTTGGATTTGAGTGTATGCGGTGTCCTGTGTTCCAGTTTTTTTTTTATTCTCAGTTCATATTTTTATTTTTTCGACTTGGGTTTTGAAAAATTAGTCTTATAAAAATTTGCTTTTCAAAAACTTATATTACATCTATTGCTATTGCTTGAATCATGTTTATCTTTTTTTCATCTTTCCTGTCGTCTTGTTTTCCGTTTTCTTTGGTGTTCAGTGTTCAGTTTGAGTCGACTTCGTTGCACTCGAGTGTATTTCATTATCACCCAAGTTAAACAGAATTGATGCACAAATAATAGGCAACAGACAAACATCAAAATAGATAGATATTAAACAAACTAATTACTGGTTAAAACAGCTGAAAATTGTTAAGCCAATTAATAACTAAAAAGACACAGTTCCTGGTGGAAAAATAAAAAAGAGGAAAAAGCTCATAATCTCTTCAGAAAGTTACTTATTACTTTAGCAGAAATATGAATTGCCACCAATGGATAAAATTTGAACACACAAAAAAAAGTAATTAAAAGCTTTTTCAATATATATTTAAATAAAGACCAAGGAGGCTTAACGTGGGTTATTAAAATAAAGAGAAAATGAGAATAAATGAAACACACTTACTTACAAACATGTATAACAGAGAATATGCAGAGTATTCCGAAACTGTCAGTTAATTGCCATCATTGTTAATTCTCTGTTATACATGTTTGTAAGTAAGTGCATTTAATTTATTCTCACTTTCTTTTTATAATAATATATATTTACTCAGTTCAATGAAAATGCCATCAAACAACTTCAATAATCAAAATATATAAACCTTGGACAGACACAGTAATCCTTATTACTGTCTTTATCATGAGAATCTGTGCAAAGATATCACATGTTCAAGTTCCAACATTCTGACTGACTTTTTATTACTTACTACAAGAATTCTCAAAAAAATTCCCTCTTCAGCCTCAAACATGTCTTAAGATAGAACCACAAATATCTATGAATGAAGTCACCAACGAAGTCAAGCATAAAGATCCGATAAGGCTTCATACCAATTATCTAGCCTTGCTGGAGATTTAGAAGCATTTGAAAAGTCAAGAAAGCCACAAAAATAGTAATTGTAAGCATTAAATCTATCAGTCTTTTAACTTTTGCAAAAAAAGTCATTCATTCACCTTTTCCTTGACTTCAAGAAAGTATTTAATCTTAAATGTGAGAGGAGGAAATTAAAAACTTACTAAAATTTTTCAAATATGTTTCTTCAATTAAACATTTCTGTGTCAAGATAAAAAGTTTGCATTTGTTAAGACTATGCAAAACAGATACAATCTTCATTGTATATCATGAAGCTAAGTAATTAATCTCAGAAAAACAGACTGAATAAGAGGGTATATCACCTGGTCCATTTTGTTTCCATTAGCTGACTTTCAAAAAAAAAAAAATAATTGAATCATTTTTTTTAAATAAATTGAAGCATACTTAATAATATTCAGTTTTTATCAGCATACATACATTTTAATTTTAAAGAATATTTGATAATGAAACAGTTTTCAAAGCTAACTAGGAGAATAGCAAAGATTAATAAAAACAACTTAGAACAGCTTGAAAAACTGCCGGAAAGACAATTAGGACCATTAATAGGTTTGTATTTCTTTCTGCTCAAAATATCAACTTCTCTCCAAAAACAGAATAAAAGTGAATTAATTGAAAATTGTTGATCTAATATATGATAACATATTTAAAAACATTCTATGTAGTTCACTCTTTAACGGTGGTAGAAAGAAAATACACATTCTCCATATATTATATATGTTTCAATACATTAATATTTCTCAAGTAATTTAGAATGACTGGTAAATTATTGGTCTTCTAAAGTCAGGATCAAGCAATTTTCACAGCTGAAAGTGTTAAGGGCTAAACGCACTTCTCCATCTTCCGTTATGTTTCCGTAACGTAATTGCATTAGTGACATAGTTACGTATTCAGGGTCACCAGAATACCATCTCGTAAGACGAAGATCTTCAAATCGACGAACATATGTTATATAAATATAACGGCTATGTTCGTCGATTTCAAGATTTCCGTTATGTCTTACGAGACTCAATTCTGGTGACCCTGAATACGTAACTACGTCACTAAAGCAATTACGTTACGGAAACATAACGGAAGACGGAGAAGTGCGTTTAGCCCTTTAAGCTTAAGAATTTAAACTGAAGCAGTTCACTTACATAAGCATTAATCAGAAGATTAGGTTCAACCATCACTATCGTCAGCAAATAAATGGCACTTTTGTTTGAGGGAAAACCAATATATTGAAGATTGTAAACATCCTGGGACTGATTCCATCCAGATGGAAGTAATTCACTGCCCTCCGAAGTGGAAACGTTGGGTTTAATCTACAGAAATATAAAAAAGAATAACCGCAAATTAGAAAATAATTAATACTGTAAATTACCCAATGCTTCAACTATTTACAATTCAACAGTTTTTTAAGCTTAAAGAAGATCTTGTGAGTTGAAGCTAAGTCTGGACTCAGGCAATGGATTAATGCTGAGATATTTTTATGTTTGTATCAAGTGTTTATACAAATAAATAAGAATCAACTGCTCCTTGAAAAGCAGATTTTCTTGTGAATGACCAGAACTGCTCTATTTAATTTAGTGTTTAAAAAAGTAAGAAGAAACAGAAAGAAATCCTAATGAAGATATAAAAGAACAAGAAGTAATATCACAATTATATGATGCTATAATGAAAAAGAAACTAAAAACTAGGAAAGCTTTTATTATAAATGAAAGGAAGACTAAATATATGAAGATAAAGAGAATTATAATTTAGGACAATCATTCGTAATAGCAAATACCTTTTTTGAAGAAGTTATATTTAGGGCCCTTGTTCATTTCAAAGAAGGAAGTAGACAAAATAAATAAAAGCTAGAATAACTGAAGGCAGTAGGGGACTACTATAATTTATAAGACAGATAGGCAGACATTCAATGGTTGTACAAGTTGGGTGCTTTTAACCCTTTTGGTTCAGTGCTTCCCAATATAAACCATTTATATTTTCTGAAGTTTGGAAATTCTTATTAAGTTTCGTACAAACAAGAAGATGATCTTCATCCACAGTTTATCCTGGTAAATTACATATGGCTGAATTAAAAATTTTAACTTTATATAGGTGAGTGTCAAGGCAGTCGTGTCCTGAAGTCTGAATAAACGCAGCAGCTTCTTTTCGAGGTTTAGTACTGTTTTCTTTCCAGGTCTTATCTATGTTTGCCCATTTTTTGTTTCGAGACAATTCATTCATTTGTTCGTTTATTTTTATTTCAGTTTTTATTTTAATGATTCTTTTAAATGTGCTAATACTAATGGGTTTATTGTTATGATAGAAGACGACCCATGGGCCATAGACATGCCCTGACCCACTTCTAGGATAACAAAAGTTACAGCAATTAATACCCTTATCAACAGCTACTTATAGCCAAAAAAAACGAGCCATGTAACATGGGGTTCTATGGGAAAAACTGTTTTTTCCCCTCCCCTCCTAAGAAGGCAAAAGCCAACAGGAATTTCATTACTTGGATTTATAGCACTACCTAAGAGCTATCTAATGATACTTATCCGAAGTGGAGGAAAGTTCGGAAAAAAAAGAAATAAGCAAAAACTGAAAAAAGGTCAAACCGAAAGTGGCCATTTTTTGGCTTAATGTAAAAGAATAACCTGTTATGAATGCATCCCTATTAAAAACTCTGGCTAAATATCTAAAACCAAGCAGCTAGAGCACCGCCGAAAATGATGAATCAATAATAAAACGATAGTTATGTTTATTATTATATTAGGAAAGGGTTCTCTTGGGGGGTAGGTCACAGGAAAGGGGGCTTTGTCCTTTGTGGGGCATACAAAAAAAGAAAGAATAATCACATTTTAAAAAATCAAAGCTTGAGACAAAATGCGGTTTCAGTTGCATAAACCATTTATTCCAATCTAATTGACTCACACACAATAGAGATAGCCATAACTATATACAAGAAGAATGGTACCCGTAATACAGGGAGTAAACATCAAGACAAGTGTTCAGAGCATTCATTAATTAAATACAAATCCTTCAGTGACTCCTCCGAAAACATCGTCGGCATCATCATCATCAAAGTAAACGTTGATGTCAGACTGGTTGTCGTCATCAATGTCTGGATCCACCTCCAGCCAACGAAAAACACGCTCCAAAAACTCCGCAGGATGCTATAGGCAAGCAACGCCCATGTTCCAAGAACCAAAACACGCTGTTGACATGGGAGCAGCACCCTACATTCCGGGAGCCATTCGGACTGTATATCTTAGTTATTGATATTTAGCCAGAGTTTTTAATAGGGATGCATACCTAACAGGTTATTCTTTCATATGAAGCCAAAAAATGGCCACTTCCAGTTTGACCTTTTTCCATTTTTGGCTCATATTTTTTCCCCCCGCAATTTCCTCACTTCGGATAAGTGTCATTAGATAGCTCTTAGGTAGGATTCCTAGAAATCAAATTCCTGTTGGCTTTTGCCTCCTTAGGAGGGGAGAGGAAAAACCAGTTTTTCTCATAGGACCCCATATTACAATAACTCCTGTTTTTTCGGCTATAAGTAGCTGTTGATAAGGGTATTAATTGCTGTAAATTCTGTAATCCTCCCATGGCTAAGAAGTGGGTCAGGGCAAACGCCATTATGTCATGGGTCTTCTCCTTTAGTTCCTTTTTTTGCTAAATAATCAGCTATATCGTTTTTGAATACGTCAATATGGGAAGGTATCCATTGGCATTGTATTTATTTAGATAAACCTTCCAGTAGTTTCATTAAATTTCTTATTTCTACAATTTGTTTGTAACTGGGCTGTAGTTAGATGCTATTGCTTGCATTGGTGATTTTGAAACTACCAAGAAAACTGCGTCTTTGAATTTGTTGACAAATTTCATATAGACAGACATAGTTAAGTTGTTCCATTACTAGTAGGATTGCTTCTATCTCAGCATCAAAGTTGATATAAACTGACCTATTGATGTGTAGTGAGAAAATAAGATTGAATAAATTCCAATTCCTGCATTTTCTTCTTAGAGAGCCATTTGTATAGATATGGAACCATTTTGTTGTAGGACATCTTATTTTCTATAGTAGCTATTTTCAGTTGTTTTACTTCTTGTGGTAAAAAAAATCTTCTTACTTATCTTTTACATTCAAATCTAACTGTATATTGTAAGTTTTATAATCTAAAGGGTTTACGGGGAGGTGGGGGTGTCAACTTGTCAACCAAATGGTAGATTTAAATTTTCCAAATATTCACAACTGATTTTTATTATATCAATTTGTGTTTTAAAGTATTTGTAGGGTTGGAGGCTGTTTAACACATGTATCAAGAATTAATTTTTAGGAAGCTTATAAGACATTAGTAAAACTGTTTTAAATACATAAAACAATGAGAAAACCATTCTTCATTTGTGGGAGTGAAACAAGGACTACGACAGAATGGGATCAAATGAGGTTGAATTCATGGGAAAGAAAAATATCGAGGAGCATATATGAACCAAGTTTAAAATTTGGACTAATCGATGATTATAGGCTTTTTATAGCTTGATTTGGATATAGTAGCAGTAATTAAAAGAAAAAGCTGATAATGGATAGGCTATGTAAATAACACATCGACTGCTGACTATGCGGCTCCGTTCAGATTCCTGTTTCCCAACGTGGGGCAATTTGATTAAGGGGGTCAATTGGAAAATGGATAATTGTTTTTGTTTTTTTCTTTTTTTGGTTGTAAAATTTAAAAAGTCGTTTGTTTTTTTTTTTATTGTAAAAGTTGAAAAGTCGGTTTTTTTTTTTTTTTGGTGGGGCATAGCATACTTTAGATACTTTATAGTCCAAAGAATAGAGGTGTTTTACCTTACAAAAGGTCCGGTAGTTCTAATTTTTTGATATGTTGTCTTGAATGGTTAGTAAGTGTTTAAAATGCAAAATGCACAATTCCTCCTCCGCCGCGCCCACCGCCATCTTAAAAAAAAAACAAAAATAATTGATACTTTCTTTAGATTTTCGCTTATATCTTCTGTTTGGTGCATTTTAGCTACAAAAGAGTTCTACACAATGTTGTAGAGAATACAATTTCCTACAATATGGTTTTTAAATTTTGTTTCTAGAACTGATAGTTACGGAGATATGCACTTTTTGAAATAATAAAAAAAAACGCAATTCCCAGAAATATGTAAAACTTCTAACTTTAGGACTCTGTAATTCAGGTATGGCCTATTCTAGAGAAACAAGTATCAGAATAAAATGTGTAAGGAATTTAATTACCTACAAAACGCATGTATAGTTTTATGAATCAACCCTACGGAGTTCGGGGTAAAAACAAAATCAAGAACAACGGTATATTGCGGTTTTTGCTATTGTGATGCACTAGTCCAGCAAATAGAGTCAATGAGGGGTGTACCTTACAAAAGGTCCGGTAGTTCTAATTTTTTGATATGTTGTCTAGGATGGTTAGTAAGTGTTTAAAATGCAAAATGCACAATTCCTCCCCCGCTGCGCCCGTCGCCATCTTAAAAAAAAACAAAAAAAATTGGTACTTTCTTTAGATTTTGGCTTATAACTTCGTTTTGGTGCATTGTAGCTACAAAAGAATTCTACGCAATGTTGTAGAGAATACAATTTCCTACAATTTAGTTTTTAAATTTTGTTTTTAGGACTGATAGTTACGGAGATATATTTGTTTTGAAGAAATAAACAAAAACGCACTTTCTGGAAACTTGTCAAACTTCTAACTTTAGGACGCTGTAATTCAGTTATGGCCTACTCTAGAGAAACAAGTATCAGAATAAAATGTGTAAGAAATTTAATTACCTTCAAAACGCATGTGAATTTTTTGACCCTACGGAGTGTGGGGTAAAAAAAAATCAAAAACAACGAAATATTGCGGTTTTGTTATTGTGACGCACAGAGTATCTAAAAAAAATTCACCAATTACCTTCCAGTGTTGGTTGAAATTGGAGTGTATACCAACCCTACTTGAGTATCTGACATGAAACTGAAGATGCTGACAGGTTGATAGTTGCCACAGCTAAATGCCTCTCCCCCACGTATGACGCCATCGTCATTTCGGTGAAGACATTGACCTACTCGTCCTACTGACTGGCACAACACCTGCGGTCAGCAATATCTACCTCAAAAAACCAGCGAGAGGAAAACAGCCAGACACAATCTACTCCGCCTCCACCTACAAGTTCAACTCCACAGGCTGTATCTTGGTCCTGCACGCAATATCAGGCTGCAACACCATTTCAACCATTTTTGGGTTTGGAAAGAATAAATTCGGCCAACTTTTTAGGAAAGACCCATCATTGCTAGAGCAGGCGGAAAGGTTCGGGGATCCTGCTGCCACTCCCCACGAAATTTCAGCAGCAGGGGAGAAAATCTTGGTATCCCTATATGGTGGCAGTAACGAACAGTCATTGAGTCACTTTGCCACAGCAAATTCATGACCAGCACCACCAAGCTCAATCTGGCTAAACTATCTCCGACCACTGACGCAGCACATTTCCACTTCCTGAGTTCATACCAGCCGGTCATGGAGTGGATGGGGATTGTCAAAGACCCGATCGAGTGGGGCTGGTGTAGAGGAGCTCGAGGACTGGAACCCATCAAGATGAGTAGCGACATTGCTCCTCCAAACCTGCTTAAGACCATCTCATGCAGATGCACAACTGGCTATATGAGGGCGTGTGGCTGTAGAAAGGCGGGCCTCAATTGTTCCGCCCTATGCAAATTCTGTGCTGGCCAAGCATGTGACAACAGGAATGAGGTCCTCGTCGACGACAATCGAGTAACTTCGCCATTTGACGAAAATGAAGATCCCGACTTCATTAACTCACCCCCTATGAAACAAGCGAAGCGGATGTAAATTTGTTTTCTTTTCAGTTTTAGTTCAATTAATATCGATTTTGGTATGATTATTAATGCCTTTTGTTCTTACTTTGTTTACATACATGCATCTTTAAAAAATGTATCTGCTGTGTTGGTGGGATATTTTAAATTGAACATTCGCTCTCACCAGTAGGTATTCCAGTAAAACAGTGCCTGCCTCATGAGCATTGCGCTGTAACATGTCAGAAACTCAAGCAGGGTTGGTATACACTCCAATTTCAACCCAACACTGGAAGGTAATTGGTGAATTTTTTGTAGATACTCTGTGCGTCACAATAACAAAACCGCAATATTCCGTTGTTTTTGATTTTTTTTTACCCCCACTCCGTAGGGTCAAAAAATTTACATGCGTTTTGTAGGTTATTAAATTTCTTACACATTTTATTCTGATACTTGTTTCTCTAGATTACTTGTTGCTCTTTTAGGCCATAACTGAATTACAGCGTCCTAAAGTTAGAAGTTTGACAAGTTTCCAGAAAGTGCGTTTTTGTTTATTTCTTCAAAACAAACATATCTCCGTAACTATCAGTCCTAAAAACAAAATTTAAAAACTAAATTGTAGGAAATTGTATTCTCTACAACATTGCGTAGAACTATTTTGTAGCTACAATGCACCAAAACGAAGTTATAAGCCAAAATCTAAAGAAAGTACTATTTTTTTTTTGGTTTTTTAAGATGGCGGCGGGCGCAGCGGTTGAGGAATTGTGCATTTTGCATTTTAAACACTTACTAACTATCCTAGACAACATATCAAAAAATTAGAGCTACCGGACCTTTTGTAAGGTATCCCCCTCTTTGGTCTCTATTTGATGGACTAGTGCGTCACAATAGCAAAAGCCAGCAATATTCCGTTGTTCTTGATTTTTGATTTTACACAACACTCGTAGGGTTGGTTCATAAAAATATACATGCGTTTTGTAGGTAATTAAATTCCCTACAAATTTTATTCTGATACTTATTTCTCTAGAATAGGCCATAACTGAATTACAGCGTCCTGAAGTTCGAAGTTTGACAAATTTCCGAAAAGTGCGTGTTTTTTTTGTTTTTCAAAAAGTGGATATCTCCGTAACTATCAGTCCTAGAAACAAAATTTAAAAACTAAATTGTAGGAAGTTGTATTCTCTACAACATTGAGTAGAACTCTTGTGTGGCTAAAATGCACCAAACAGAAAATATAAGCGAAAATCTAAACAAAGTGCCGATTTTTTTTGGTTTTTTTATGATGGCGGCGGGCGCGGAGGGGGAGGAATTGTGCATTTTGCATTTTAAACACTTACTAACCATCCTAGACAACATATCAAAAAATTAGAACTACCGGACCTTTTGTAAGGTAACCCCTTTTTTTTGGTCTCTATTCGTTGGACTATTAGGTGGGCATAGCACAAAAAAGGTTGGGAAACACTGGTTTAGATGGTGCTAATAGTAGACATGTCGATTACATGGTGTTGTGTTGTGTGGTTAGGCAAACTCTATTGATCAGTACACTGCCGGATCTCATAAGGGAAACTTGTATTGTGTGCGACATCTCAATCGACACCTTTAACAGTAGCTGTTATAAACAGTTGTTGACACCAAATTTTTTTTACCTCCCCATAATGACGAGTGATTTACGAGGGCTTGAAAAACACTAGATTCTCTATATTTGATAATTATTGATTTTATGTTGATTTTTAGAATTCATAATATGAAAAAAAAAATAGAAGTTCCTTGATTATACACATAATTTGATTTGTTTAATTTTTTTCTGAGAATTTACATTCATTTTTTATTAATAAATAAATAAATATATCCTTCATTCCATATATTTGGTATTTTGTTTTCCTTACCATATGATTTGATAAAAACTATAAAAAAACCTACTTAAAGTCTAGTATCGAGAAGCCGTGCAAATGGTACTTAGTGCAGCAATTTAACCAGGAATTCCACCCACTGTAACAGTACGATTTTTGAATTTTTTTATTATTTTATTTTTTTAAATTCAATACCTTTTCTCTCCGTCAGTTTGGGTTTATCTGCGGATGCATAGTTAGCAGTAATGTTGATTTTATTATCGATAATGAATCTTGGCATTATTAAAAGGTGTTGTGTTATTAATTAAAATGTTTGGATTTATTAATTATTAGTGGTTTAATACATAAAAATTTGAATTATAAGAAATTACTATTTAAAAAAGAAAGAACAGTATTTATATATTATTTTGTAATTGCTATTAGGAGTCGACGGATAACTGATTGTGTTTTCTTTATTTATATATATTATTTTAAGTCAAAAGTTGGTATAAAATTATTTTGTAGTTATTGAAATATAAGGCAGTTAATTGTGCAAGCATGGGAATGTTAGAAAAAGAAGAATTCCATGAGAAAAGTTTGTTGACCTTTGAACTGTGCACGTGATGACACAACATAAAGTTGCGATTTCGTAGTCGTAGTGCGGGGTGCAAACGGCAGGAAATCTTGGTCAGCTGATCAGCTTCAAGTGTGCTCATTGGTGATTAAACTGAGTGTATGTGTTTTTGGCGGGAAAAGTGAGGGGAGCAGGACATAACCTATGTGCTTCCTAGGAGAGATGGAACTGTGGCTTTGAACCGAGCGGTCACGCTGGTTCAGGCGTGGCAGAAGCCATACTTGCCGTAATAAGTCTTATAATAATCCTCGTCCTCTACAAGATGGTCGTAGACGATAATTCATCTTTATTCAGAAATTCGCAATGATGCTGGAATTCGCGCGTGACAAGAATAAAGTGTTGTGACAAATGGTAAAAGTGTCTTCGATTGTCAAGGTGACGATTGGACCAAGTTCTACAAAAGATGTATAAGGTCAGCGGCCCGAAATTCAACGGTTTTTTGAGTATGTTAACTTTATATTCTCGATCGTCCGAGAAATCTCCATGTTTAAAAGATAGAAAAGAAAGTAGAGGGGAAATCTAAAGAAGTGCAATTAATAAAAATGAAAAATGGAAAATCCACAAGGTGGGAGCCATTTTGTTAGTAACTGAAACTGAAACTTTGAAAGAAACTTGAAATAGTTTGTCTTCATATAGAACATTAAAAATACTAAGATTTCTCTGCTTCATGGGGTTTCATATGTAAGACTATTGTGTCTGGTGTTATTAAGACTTAGGTTGATTGAAAGAAAATAATATTTATCTTTCATTAATTTGAAGAAAATATTTGCACTGGGTGAAAGGCCAAAGATCGGCTAGCGGTCTCACACAAGAGACAAAAAGACATTATACTTATTTAATATATATATACAATCCTTCATAAAATAAAGACTATACTAAATAATGTAGTGACTTTGTTGTTATAAATAAATAGTCGGCTACCCGTCACTTCGCTCCGGAAGCCTCGCGTATGTAACGGAAAACAATTTGTTATTTATTAAAAAAACTCACACACACAAATTACATCAAGTAAAATAAAACAAATTTTTTTAAAGTTTTTTTTTTATTTTAATTTTTGACGTATATATTCTCTCAATTCACGACTGCTTTTAGAATCAGCATGTGAATCATATATCTGTGATATATTTTTATTTTTTTATAGAGATTAGAATGTAATCCTTGTGGTCTAATGCCTAAGACGTCTAACTTCGGAGTAGAACGTTGCATGTTGGATTCCAGTAGATAACTTGTAGAAATTATTTCTATTTTTGTAAATTACAATAATTGCACCAGACCGAAAGAGAAATAAAAGATTTTCGTAATATAGATACAATTTTCAGTCGCTTTTGAGCTACAAATAGTGAGCTTTCAGTATTCTACTTAATAGAAATAGTGCTTCTTTCTTTCTTGAGTCTCTTTTTTTTATTTCCATTGATACTTTACAGTGGTTTTTGAGTTAGAAATAGTGATTGTTTTTGAGTAACGAATAGCGATTTTTCAGTATTCTACCTAATAGAAATAGTGATTATTTTTTTTTCTGTTCTTTTTTATCCAATTCCAATTGATACTTTTCAGTGGTTTTTGAGTTACAAATAGTGAAAATTATCTATATCTATTAGCTAGGCCATCAGATTGTTCGATATAGATATTTGAAGAAGAGATTTCAGATGGACGTTAGTTGATATAGATGATAAATGAAGATCATAGCTTGTATACGAAATTCTTCGCAACAAATTGATTGTGAGTATTCTTTAGAGTGAAGATAACCAAATTCTGTTGAATTGTGACTCAAAGACCTAAAGTTGTATGTGAGTTAAGACAACGTTTTCCAATTATATGGCAACTTTATTTAGAGTTTGTCCTTGAGCTTTATTGATAAATATCGCATAAGAAGGTCTGATCGGAAATTGTTTTCTTGTGAAAGTGAATGGAAGTAGATTACCGCATGGTTCCATAGACATCCTATGGATGAAAACAAAATCTCCTTTGTGAGTTTTGTTATAATTTCGGTTTCTATGAGATCATTATCGAATGAACAGCATTTAAGTTGAGTTCCATTGCAGTATGCAAACTTGGGATTGATGTTTCGCAACAATATTATTGGAGATCCAATCTTCAATGACAAACGATGTTGAGGAATTCCGCTGAGATTCAATGCGTTCAGACACTTGGGCATATAGAGATGTTCATGTGATGGATTATCAGAAGTGTCAATTTTATTCGCACTTGTATTGTATGCTCTGTAGTCTCTCCTTGTATTCTTAGACTTATCATTCGATTGATGTTATCGACACTCTCGTTCATCTCGTTTATCCAATTCCAATTGATACTTTTCAGTGGTTTTTAAGTTACAAATACTGATTTCTCAGTATTCTACCTAATGACGTACTGCGTCTTTCTTTTTAATTACAATTGTTACTTTTCAGTCAAAGTCAGTTCAAGTTTTGACAGATAAGTCAAAAAAGCAATATGAAGAGAGTTGTAGTT
>JAFIDM010005346.1:1780967-1792407 GCA_023159025.1 Thereuonema tuberculata
TTTTCATTGCGTAAACACAAAGCGAGAAGAAAAAAATTTGAAATGATTTTAATATTTTTTTGTTTTTATAAATAAATTACGCATCTGTTGTCCTAACAGGACTTATGTATATCAAAAGAGTTACTGGAAAAAAACAAAAACAAAACAAAACAAACTTCCACTACATAAAGAAAATGCAGGAATATAATATGAGTTAATAATACTTGAAATAGATAATGGAAAAAAAAAAAAATACGAATTCCGTTTACGGTTAGAGTGCAGAAACTGGTACAGCCAATAGGAAGTTTCGTAAGGATACATCGTCGACGGCCGTGTTTACTGCTTCCGTGGCTTACGATACTGCGCAAGGATATATCACGTGACGAGCATCAGCCAATCGTATAGCTCTATTGTCGGCAAGTATTTTCTTACTTCGCGATTAGCATTCAGGGATTTCAGAGAATACTGATTATACGGCGCCTTTTCGATGGAAACGAAAACTAACGATATATTTCGTCAACAGACAGAAGCTGACGCTTCGTGAGCTGCATCCAGTTCGGCCGTGCTTGCTGAGTTTCTTCAGTTCAGCCACTAGAGGGACGATGACAAAAGAACATCTACAATCGGGAACTCGTGGAATGAAGTATAGTGTTTATTTAAAATTTCCTTTTGAACACCTTTCAGGATAAAAAATCCAAGTTTACAAAAGTAAGCTCGTAAGTAGTTTGTTTGAATTAAATATTACGATTCAAGTTACTAAGCTAATAGAAAATGCTGTTCATTTGGTATCTTGATTAGTTTTAATATTATTGAAAAAAGTACCACATTATTAAAACATTAATTGCAATATTGAGAAAGTTTATTATTATTATCATTATTTTATTTTTATTTTCTTATTTAACAGCGAAATTGATGTACGTTTCCTGTTTTTCCTGTCGCTGCTTCATTTAATGTTGTCTTCTGAAATTGTAAACATTCCTTCTTGAGGTATTTCTTCTCTGTGGGTTTGGATTTTATTTTGTTGTCTTTATTTATTTATTTTTAAAGATCCTTTACAATGTATATATGAAGCGGAATGGTAAGAAACCTGACGTTTTTAGTTTTTTAAAATCACATTGAAATTTGTCAAGATGTGGATTGCACAGAGGATATGATCTTGATCTTCCAAATTAAATTTCTTTAGTTTCTCGTTTACATTCTGTATTTAAGATCAATTAGGCAGCTTCTATATTTTAATCTGCTTTTTCTAATTCATCCACTTGATAATCCATCCTTAGGTTTTTACTGTACTTCCTGTCGTAGTAATGTCGTTTGAAGAAGTAGATTATTCCACAGTGAGGTATAAGTGTGGAACTTCCCTTTGTTTTTTATTTTTTTATCAGGTTTGTTTTCCTGCTCAACTTTCTTATCATTGACAGCCAATTAATTTGGATTTATTTCAGGTGATGTAATTCACGCCAACTTTCTCTACGTGTACAAAATACCGAAAGTCAACTTTCTTCACAAATAATCTTGAGTCAGAACGTGTCGCATTAGATTTTAATTCCAGTATCTCAAAACCATTAAATATTATTCATTAAATTTTACACATATATATATATATATACACACACACACACAGAAAAGTAAGTTCATTATCCAGATTTCACAAATAAGATTTAAATAAAGATAGTAATATTATCTATAAAGATAAATTATGCTTTTATGTTTATTCTTATGAAATATGAAAGTATTTGTATATTAAATAACAGAATTTTCTAATGCATGCATACATAATGTACATACAGCTATCGCCAACAACTGACTTATGGATATCCCATTTCTGACGTTTATTCTAATATAGGAAATCCAATGGAAACAGTGTCAAATGTCTCGAATGTTGGCTCCCAAGCCTACATATATGTATTTTTGAAGTACTTCATGTATACTTTCATCTCACAAAAGGGCTTTAAATTTTATGATGTACAGGGTGTCAACAGGAAGCTTTTGAAAAAAAAATTGAATTAAAGTCTAGGCTGAACCATCTTTTACTTGTTTGAAAATTGATCCAATTGATATAGCACTTACATTATATGCTTTTACAATATATTGACTTGTAAAAATACTAATAAATTAACCTACATGCTTTCATTGTATTGTTAATCATTTGTAATTTATATGTTGTCATGAATTAGCATTTATTTCTTTTCACTTTAGGATGGATTATGTGAATGATGTTCGTTTAGGACCACAAGGAGCCTTTGAAAACTTAGAAATTGATTCCTCTGATTTTCTGAAGAAAGTTGAAGAACGAAGTCCATGTCCAAAATGTCATAAGTCACGAAAATATTTCTGTTACACTTGTTATATACCAATGGAAGAAATAAGTGGATTAATTCCATGCCTTAAGGTACATTTGGAATTTAAAAAAAAAAAATACCAATCTTTATTGATTATTCTCTCAATAAATAAAATAATTCTTCTTAGATATAAGTTCAAATATCTACAATACACCCTGTGATATCCCAGGGAGCAGGACTAAGATTTGTTTTGCCCCCCCCCCCCCCCCTCCCCCCCCCTCCCAGTCTTATAAAATTTATAGCTAAAACAATATATAGTTTTTATAAATATACACATAAAAGAAACAATTACTTATGCTTTTATCCTGTCATATTTCTATTTGTGAATTTTCATATTGACACTAAGAATGTCTAACTTTTGCCTGGAGAATAAAAAAAACTAAAGAATAACACAATTTACTTTCTTATTAATTAAATGTCTTTGTATGACCTCCAATAGCAATATTATCTATCAAAACAATTATCACTGGTCTTTTCAGTTGGAGCTCGTATATAAAAGTTTCAATACCAATTTGCGAACATTCATCATAAGAGTTGTCAATGAGAAAGCATGGGTGTCTCCAAATTGAAACCTATAACCTCCTGCAGAGATTGTCTCTAAGTTTCTATATTTGTAACTGCTATCCTAATTTGCAACTGCAATATTTTATATTCAAATAGGATGTCTGATTGGGATGTGAGAAATATAGATATCTCCCTTTGACATTCAGTCAAAATTCTGGCTTAGTTATATGAAGCAATGACTTTTTTTTCAGTGATTCTGTTTGTCTAATCGGCTGGCTCTGTAACCTTGTCTTTCTTTCATCTTTATTCAACAAAGTAAGGTTAACAAAAGAATTCCATAATATCTGGATCCAATTGTTGGAAGTCAACATTACCATTATGTGGGTTATTCTTAAGGAGACAACAATGGTCATATTTTTAATTGCTAGATCACACTATTTAATGAAAAAAAAGGTGCAAGAGTGTAGTTCTGGCAAATATAATTGGATTGGAACAAAAGTTGGTTAAAGCCTATTTTTGGATCTAATTAATTACCCTGGTGTCAAGTTTGGTTTTGATAGCTCAAGCTGTCTAAATACACAGCAGATAAACAAAGAGCTTTATATGTATATTAGCTGAAGGACCGAGCAATGACTGATACATAAGAGGCAAAGAAATAACAATTGAAAAGTTTATGAACTACTTTTAATGATAGTATTGCTGATTGTAGAAATAGCAGATAAATAAAAAAGAAAATCACATTTTTATTGATCTTGTTCCTAATGCCTTTTTAGTGTCACTCAATCGATTTTTGAACAAATATCCAGTAAATAGGATTAGTGGGAACAAAACCTGGCTATTATTAAAAAAGAAACCTATAAAACCTGTTTGATATTGTAATTAATGACCCTGCCAATATTCAGTTTGAGAGCTCAGACCAATTCCAAATGCATTGTGAACAAATACACAAATAGTGCTTATTATTTTTATAATTAACTCAATAGTTTTCTTGTTTTATAATTCAATTATAATGATGTTGATAATATATCAGTCTATAGAAATAGGAAACTGAAAAGAAATTGGAAGGTAATATTACAAAAGTTCACAGATATGCTCTTGAGAAGTGGTATTTTGTAAATTTCACAGTACACTAAAAACTCGTTTATCTGAAAAGATTTTTAGTATATTTTAAAAATACACAAAAATATTTTTCCATTGCTATAATCAATATTTAATATTATGTAACTGTAACTATTATTAATAACATTATTCAGTACAAAGTGTCAATGTTGAAATGGGTTAAAAAAAATAGTTATATCTATAATACAACATTACTGTAACTACACTCTAACTACAATAATGCCTACTTTATGTTCACTGTAATTTTTTAATGTATAGTGTACATGTTTAATACAATATATTCCAGATTATCCGAAATAGGCTCGGTCCCATCAAATTCGGATAAGAGAGTTTTTAGTGTATGTAGAAAATAAATCATTGAAAGTTCGTATATTCTACTAAAACTGTATTATTTCTAATTCCTTTCTAAAATTCTTTGTCAAACAAAATACAGTAATACCTGCTTAATTATTACTACATTGTTAAACAGATATTTATATAATGTTATTGCAAGAAATGATTTAATAATTCCAGTTAAGTATTAAAACTAATTTAACCAGTTTAGTTTTATTAACAATTTAGTGTTTGGCATTGTTTTGTATTTTATAGCTGCCAATTCAGATTGATATAATTAAATATGCAAAGGAGATCGATGGAAAAAGCACAGCAACACATGCAGCAGTTTTAGCTCCAGACGATGTGAAAATTTATACTTTTCCTGACTTTCCTTTTTATTCGGAAAAAGAAAAGGTAAAATTTGAAATTTTCTTGATTTCTTAGTAATTTGTATTTTTTTTTTTTTTTTGCTGTGGTTCTATCTGTAGGCTATGTATATTATTTTTCTATTAAGAAACTTTAGTAATCTCTTGACATATCATAAATACCTTTCACAATCCAAAGAAATCATTAATGCTTTTTTTATATCTTACATGTTCTATTAAAGTATTAATTAAAAAAAAACAAACTTAATGTTTAAACCTCTTTTTCATGAGTATTGTACTAATAAAATAGTTTGTAAGAGACATGGTCTGAGTTTAGGTGAGTTAGTTAAGCAACCACACCCAATGATTGTCTAAAATAAATAAAAATTAATGTGAACTTTAAATATCTTTTCATTACAGATAATCTAATATTATTTAAATATTACAAGTTTTTTTTATTAATTACTTCTTTCAGATATTACTGATATTTCCAGGAAGCGATTCCATTCCTTTAGAATCTTTGATTCAGCTGAAGCAACAGGCTCCAGATCCTATCCAGTCGTCAGTGAATTCAGACAAAACAGCCAATGATTCCAGTGCAGACGGCAGTTTAGAGTCTCAATTCGAATCTTCCATGTCCTTGAAATGCACAAATGAGACTTCGAACAGTGTTATTAAAATCAAACAATCTTCCAGTAGTGAGGAGTCGTTTTCAGCAGATGTAACTCATTTAGAAAAGCAATTGAATGTGATAGATGATGATAGAAACATCAAGAAATGTGTTGAAATTAAGGAAGAAAATAAACAGAGTTGTTGTTTTTCATCTACCAAAGATTCTCAGAATAATCCCTATGAAGAGCACAAAACAAATAGATCAAACGTCAGTCCTCTGGAATCTGATGAATCTTCTGGCAGCAGTTTATCAAATAATCAACCAAAAATAACTGAAAATACTGTTTCTGTGGCGAAACAGAATTCAAAAACCCTCAGTGCAAATTGTATGGAATATTCCAATACTAATGAATTTCCACAGTCGTTTCCCTATAAAAAAGCAATATTTATTGATTGGTAAGTTATAATTATAAATTGAATTTGTATTATAAATGAAGTCTTGTGCTCTTATCTATTATTACATATTATAAATTTTATTGATAAACGAGAAGAACATTTATGATATTACGATAGTTTAAGTCCATACTTCTTCCTTATATTGTTTCTTCTTATCATATAATAAGTTCCAAAACATTTTCAACCCTTAAATATATAAAAAACAAATATTTATTTTTCGAATTTTTGGAAAGAGTTCTTTTTTCCTTTGTCAAGCTTCAAATAACAAACAATTTACAGATGGTAATATCCTGCAATTACACATCCTGGACTTAGTTACAATATAACAAATGTAATAATATCTCTTTCTCATGACAACGGACCTAAACTTTCATTACATCATAATTTCAGCAATCTTCTTATTCATTCATTAAAAAAAAACAATTCTTCAAATTTTAGAATTTACAGATGTTAATTATCAAAACCTGGACATTGTTACAATATATTAAACATAATATTTCTTTCATATGACAATGAACCTACACTTTCCATTATCATAATTTCAACAATCTTAGTCATTCAATAATAAAAAAAAACAATTCTTCAAATTTTAAAATTTTGTGTTTCTTATTTGTGTTATATAATACCTTACCTCTTACCAGTTTTACAGACTCATTATTTATTTCTAATCCTTCATTTCTATTAATATTTTCATTTTTCGTATTTCATAGAAAAAAACTTTCAATAACTTTCCTTGTTTTCTTATCTTTTTCACTATGCAGTATTTGCACTAAGGGGACGCCCATTAATTACGTGAGGTCAAAGGGGGAGGGGGGGGTCGAAATTTTTTAAAAAACACCTCACGTAATTAATGGACGTCCCCTAACTTATTCATAGTATGGTTTAAATTACAGCAATGTTCTGCTAACTCCGATTTATCTTTCTGTACCTTTTTAATATAATTTGCGTGTTTGTTTACTCTCTCCATATTCTTCACTTTATTCTTATATTCAAATAAAAAAAAATAATTGAAGAAAATTTGCAAAAAGTATAATATGGAAGTAATATTTGAATATAACAATAAATGGAAGAATATTTTCTGACATAAATTGAACAAAAGTCAAAGTAGATATGAAATGGGTATAGTGTATAAAATAGAATGTCTATATTGGAGAGAGCAAAAGAACAGTGAAAGAGAGAATATGAACATGCAAATTATATTAAAAAGGTACAGAAAGATAAATTGGAGTTAGCAGAACATTGCTGTAATTCAAATCATAGCATGAATACATTAGTGCAAATACTGCATAGTGAAAAAGATATGAAAACAAGGAAAGTTATTGAAAGTTGTTTATAAGAAATACGAAAAAAGAAAATATTAATAGAAATGAAGGATTAGAAATAAATAATGAGTCTGTAAAATTGGCAAGAGGTTTGGTATTATAAAACAAAATTGTAAAATTTGAAGAATTGTTTTTTAAATGAATGAATAAGAAAGATTGTTGAAATTATGATATAATGAAAAGTTTAGGTTCATTGTCATGTGAAAGAGATATTAATATATTTGTTATACAGGGTGTTTCAAAAATACACGGCATAATTTCAGGTATGTATTTCCCACATGTAGACAATCAAAATAGTTCATTACAACATATGTCCAGAAATGCTTCATTTCCGAGTTATGGCCTTCACAACATTGAAAATCACCGGAACGTTTTTCGTTCCGCCGGTCGTTGCCATTACAGAAGATGTTCAAAATGACCACCTCCTGCTTGAATACAGACCTCACATCGATGTCTCAATGACCTGCGAACACGATCCCACACTCCAGGAATGTTGCGTATGTCCTCAGAACGTGCCACAATTCGATTCCGAAGGGATTCCAAATCAGGCACCGGAGACGAATAAACCAATGATTTTAAATGGCCCCACAAGTAGAAATCGAGAGGGTTCAGATCAGGTGAGCGTGGAGGCCAAGCAATTGGGCCACCTCTACCTATCCATCGATCAGGAAACGTTCGATCCAAGTACCGGCGAGCCGTACGACTGAAGTGTGCAGGAGCGCCGTCATGCAAGAAGTGAGCGTGCTGACGATCGATCAGTGGAGTGTCGTCATAAACATGAGGTATGGTATTTTCCAGGAAGTTTGTGTACGCCTGCCCCGTAAGTCTGTTTACAAGTACATGGGGTCCAACTAATCGATCACCAATGATACCGGCCCACATGTTGAGGGAGAACCGCACCTGGTGATGAGATAAAACAGTTGCATTTGGGTTTTCATACGCCCATACATGCTGATTGTGGAAATTTGTTATGCCATCTCGTGTGAACTGTGCTTCATCTGTAAATACGAAAAACGTTCCGGTGATTTTCAATGTTGTGAAGGCCATAACTCGGAAATGAAGCATTTCCGGACATATGTTGTAATGAACTATTTTGATTGTCTACATGTGGGAAATACATACCTGAAATTATGCCGTGTATTTTTGAAACACCCTGTATTTTAACTAAGTCCAGGATGTGTAATATTGCATGATATTACCATCTGTAAATTGTTTGTTATTTGAAGTTTGTCAAAGGAAAGAAGAACTCTTTTCAAAAATTCGCAAATAAATATGTATGTTTTTTATATATTTATGGGTTGAAGATGTTTTGGAACTATGATAGTTTAATCTTATTATTCTTTGCTTATATAATTGCTTTTTACATTTTATTTTAAGGACTTGATTTTCTTTATTTTAATACAGCATTGTGGTTGTTATCATTTTCATTATAGTTTACTGTATTCCATATTTCTTCCTAATTTCTTCTCTTCTAGGATTGTTATTCTAACAAATAATATACATTATTTTTCTATTTCTTATCAAATGTATTTTTCACTCTTCAAGTTTAACTAGTTAGGCTAGTTAAACTCTTCCAGTTAGCTTTGATTGATCCTTGAAATCACTGCAATTGATAAGAGGTTTTTTAAAGAAATTTATGATAAGAGGTTTAGCCAGAACTTCCCGTCAGTTTATGGGAAACATGGATATTAACTGATGTTGTTTTAAAGAATAACATTATATTATAAAAACGAAGTTGTTGTCTTTATATTTGCATTCCTTATAAATAAGGTCTTTTGTATAAGTTTTCATTAGGTGTTTCAGAGATTTTTGTGAAGAAGAATGTGGCAATCAGATGTCACTAATGACACATTTTTTGAGATTTTTTTTCTTGCTGTTTTTCTGAAACTTCATAATTGTTTATTATTACAATTCCATTGAGTTTCTTTCTTTGACTGAAATTTTCATTTAAAGGGAATGAATCCCATAATAACAACAGCCGTCTTCTGCTTTTGCTAGAATAAATGATTTGTATAACCTGCATTCCAAAGATGGTGATCATATTTTCTTTCTGAAGAGTAATTGAAGTATATAAAGACTTTGTATCTCAGTCCATGCTTTGCTTAGTACAGTTGCAGACAAGTCTATAAATCTGTTGACCTCTTGCAGTGTCTGTCCTTGTATCTGCCTGTTACAGATTCAATTCTGATAAAGGATTTTTTCCTTTTTATTTGTGGCTTTGGTAGAAGACTTAGAAGTTCCTTTATTTTAAGTCACTTAAAGAATTGACTAGATACGATCACTGAGGTTTCTGTTTTTGCTGTATCTTGATGTGAGAGAACTGAATGGTCTCCTAGTTTTTTTCCTTGGTCCTTTTGAGTTTGATAATTGAAAGTCTGGTTTTGGCAAAGAATCACAGGTGTCTCTAAGCCCTTATCAATGCCTTGGATTCTTGAATGTTCTTTAGTATCTCTTTGTATCATAACAAAGGAGTTCCTAATTCACTCGGAAGCTTTAGCACAGGTAGAGCAACTGTTTCATCTTTCATAAATGTCTCTGTAGTGAATGGTTTCTGTATAAACTAATGACGTGTGTTTGTAGACATCATTTATTCTTAGACCATTCATTTTCCTTTGTCTGTGATGGACTAGTCTCAAATGAGATCTTAAATAATATTGGTTTTATTGAAGTCAGTCTGTTTAAATACTAACGATGTGCTTGTAGGATACAGGAAATGTTTTTATGTATTGATTAATTGAGATTTGGCTGTTTTAAGACAGCTTGTTTTCAGTCTTTATTGAATTCTGTCTTCATCTTCATGTATCAAGGTTTTCCACCAGTCAAGGAGGAGTTCTTCATCATTGAAATTATAAATTTCCTTATAATCAGATAAAAATTTGGAAATTAAAAACTTTGTATATTCACTGAAATGTTAGACTCTCTCTAACTTTGATGGTCTGATTTGCTTTTTTTTTTAAAGATATAAATTTCCTAAAGAATTTTGACCTTTTTCCTATTATTAAAGCTCATCTTTGGCAACTTATTACTGTAATGTTCTTTATTTTCTGTAATTTAATATTCATACTTAAAAAATATATCTACCAAAATCCAACTGATTCCTTCAGGGATCAAAGTGATCCCTTGTCTTATTCTTCTTTCCCTTTGGAAAATATCATGAAATAAGAATGTTGGTGGACGAAATTCTTATTCCAGCTTTCCTCAAAGAAAAGACTTGGAAAAGGGTTTTGTTTGTTTTGTAAGTCCCCCCCCCCCCCAAAGGAATTAACCCCATAGGTGTTGTGGTGATAGACATCAGTCATTGCTTTCTATGATTGCATTCACTTCAAATATTTCTTTTCTTTTTCACTTGTTGTGATTCATCAAAGTATCAGACTTCGGTCAGTTACCAAATCTTTGCCATTTTCTTTCACTATCTAGTTAACGTGGCTTCTATTAAAATAGATATGAAGAATCATCTGGTCCTATCTCAATGGAAGACTACTATTGTTACAGCTTTTAATTTGAGACAAGTATGACTGTATCTTCTGAAGAACAATCTTATTCATCATTTAGTTCCTCTCTTAAAAACTGATTATTTGAATGAAAATTGGGAAATGAAGTTAAAAATATGATGAGGGACAAGGTTTTATAAATCAGGAGGCAAATGACTTGAGAAGTGACCAAAAACTTTTCAGAGGAGAACAAAAATACTTGAGTATGTGAACACAGCCAAAGAAAGTAATGTACAACTTTTCTACAAAACAGTTTCTTTTCTCCATTAAAATTATTTGAAGCTATTTATTAAATATTTAAAAAAGGGTAAAACAGGTTATAAATGTAATTCAACCACTGAAATATAAAATTAAACTATATATATCTATATATATATATATAAAAATGAATGTATCTTTGTTTCTTTGTTTCTTTGTTTCTTTGTCCTTTATACACTCTTAGGCCCTTTGACCTATCTGGACCAAACTTTGCAGAATTACTCTTTAGGACCCTGCGCAAAAGATAGGCTACCTTAGAACCCGGACCACCCCCCAAAAGGGGTTGAAAAGGGGTAAAAGCCCTGAAAAATCCAATATCCACCTAGTGGTGAAAATAAGAACTACACAAATATTGTGTAAAGTGAAAAATTCGCTCTCCTATGGGGGGCAGGGACACCCCACTTGGGTGGGGGGATGGCGACACATGGGCGTAAGTGTCCCACCCCTGATGGACACCGGGACCTTATATTTAGGGCCCCTTCTCGGGCCCCCCAAGTCAATTGCAAAAAAGGGAAAAATTCGCTCTCCTATTTGGGGCAGGGACAGCACACTTGGGTGGGAAGAAGCCAACACAAAGGCTGAAGTGTCCCACCCCCGACCGACACCGGGACCTTATATTTAGGGCCCCTTCTCGGGCCCCCCAAGTCAATTGCAAAAAAGGGAAAAATTCGCTCTCCTAT